>SJJU01001671.1:0-14044 GCA_012932125.1 Conopomorpha cramerella | reverse complement strand
CTGCATGCGCTGCCTCCAGCCGGGCCACGCACGGGCGACGTGCACGTCGCCCGTCGACCGCACCGACCACTGCTTCAGGTGCGGTCAGCCCGGCCACAAGGTGCGCGCATGCAGCGCATCGGAGGCTCACTGCCCCCTCTGTGCCGCGGTCAATAAGCCCGCCGGCCACAGAGTGGGGGCAAAGTCGTGCGCGGCGGCGGCCCCACTGCGAGGGGCCAGGAAGAAGATGGGCCCTGTGGCCCCGACACCAGCGCCGAGATCAGGGGCCTCCATACCCATGGAGGCCCAAGAAGAGGCGACAGCGGCGGACCCGCCTCGGGTGCGTCGCCGCGGCGGTCAGGCCGAGTGACCGCCGCGGAAGCCCTGCAGTTCCGGGCGTAAGAATAGGGCTGCGGTTCTCCCTTGCCTGTCGTAACCTACAGCGGCACACTGTAGGAAACATGTATAATGGCTGGTCGCAATTCGCATTCTATTCCCCGGGGGGGTCCCGTCCGCGAGGACGGGGAATCCCACACCACCCCGCAAGGGGTGGTCTGCCCCAGTGATACGGGGGGGGCAAACCGCCATTCTGCGCCCAGCGCAGCCCGGCTGAATGACCCGGCTAGCCACCGGCGCCGTGGGGTTTTGGGGCCCCACGGTGTTAAATGTGCTACCCAAGCACAGCATGCTCTCCGCGACTCGGACGATGTCTCGAGCGACGCGGGGAGCGACGTCATGTCTTTCGACTCCGGGGAGTCCACCCCGGAGCCTGGCAAGGCGCGGCGCAAGCGCGCGCGCATCCCCTCCTCCGTCTCGGTCCAAGTCTCGGACCTGGAGACCAGCCAGGGGGAGGAGGAGGAAGCGCCGGCAGAGCCCCCGAAGAGAGGGAGAGGGCGGCCCCCCACCCACGGGGAGTACATCGGCCTGGGCAAGGCTCGCGCCGAGGCCCAGGCCGCCCGAAGGGAGGCCCTCGCTAAAGAGGCCTCCCTGACCCCCCCAGTTGTTCCTGCGCAGCAGAAGCGCGAAAGGGCCCCACCAAGTGCCCTGAGAGAAGCCCGAGCGGCGGCACCCGGCGAGATGACCCCCGCCGACCTCCACCAGAGGGTGGAGGAGAATGTGGGGGTTATCCTCGACGTTGCCGCCAGATCGGGCAACTTGAAGGGCCCTTTTGTGAAGGCCCTCAAGGACGCGGCGGGGCTCCTTCAGGGGGCCCTTGAGGAATTCGCCATGCGCACCCCTACAGAAGAGGTGCGCATCCTCCACAGGGCGAACCGGTCCCTCCAGGCGGAGCTCGAGAGAGAGAAGGCGGACAAGGCCGCAATCTTGTCCCAACTCCAAGAGCTCCGCCTGAAGGCGGGGCCGACCGAGACCGGCCCCAGGGCCCCCGCGCAACAACCCGCGCAAACAGTGGAGAAACCCGCACTGGAGGAGCTCACACGCTCAATAGTCGTCCAGTGCGGGACAATGATGAACGCCCGGCTGGAGGCGCTGGAGGAGCGCCTCCTACCGGCTAGGAGGGTCCGTCCGCCGCTGGCAGCCGACGTCCAGGCTGCAGCGGCAAGCGCTGTCGCCCACACCGGGCCTCAGCCTCAGAAGGAAAAGGGGAAGGGGAAGGGAAAGGGGAAGGGCAAACCTTCTGCCCCCCGCCCAACCCCGACCCCCGCACCGACTGGGTCTTCCCCGCAGCCTGGCCCGTCGGTCCCGGCTGCCAGTGCGTCCGCGTCCGCTCCGGCGCCAACCTGGGTGGAGGTGGTCAAGCGCGGCAGGCGCTCGGGCGCCAAGCCGCCACCTCCCCCAAAGCCCAAGCCGAAGCCGAAGGCAGTTGCCCCGCCACCCAAGGCCAAAAAGGGCAAAGGCGTCGCCCCAGGATCCCTCCGCGTCCCGCGCACAGTGGCAGTGTCACTGAGCCTAGTGCCGGGCGTGGAGGAGGAGGGCGACACGTGGATTAAAATCCTCACCGAGGCTCGCGATAATATATCGCTCGCGAGCCTCGGAATATACGATTTGAGGTTCCGGCGGGCGAGGGCCGGGGGGCGGCTTCTAGAGCTCCCCGGCACCGCCGAAGAGATAGTGGCCAAGGCGGACGCCTTGGTCGGCCGCCTCCGGGAGGTGCTGTCCCCGGAGGTAGTGAGGGTGTCCAGGCCCGTCAAATGCGCGGAGCTGCGCTTGGCGGACCTGGACGACTCGGTAACAGCAGATGAGATCGTCGCCGCCGTGGCTGCGGCAGGTGGTTGCGCCCCCGTCTCCATCACGGTGGGGCGCACCGCGGAGGCGGCCGTCAGAGGCCGCTCCCGGACCGTTTGGGTCCGCTGCCCCGTCGCGGCGGCCAAGGCCCTGGGCCGGGCGGGTCACTTGCCCGTGGGCTGGTCCAGGGCCCGAGTCACTTTGTTAGAGGGACGCCCGATGCGCTGCATGCGCTGCCTTGAGCCGGGCCACGCACGGGCGACGTGCTCGTCGCTCGTGGACCGCACCGGTCACTGCTTCCGGTGCGGTCAGCCCGGCCACAAGGTGCGAGAATGCAGCGCATCAGAGGCCCACTGCCCCCTCTGTGCCGCGGCCAACAAGCCCGCAGGCCACAGGGTGGGGGCTAAGAGTTGTGTGGCGGCCCCGCAGCCGGGCCGCGGCAGCAGAAGGAGGGCCAAGAGACGGGCAAACAAATCAGGAGAAAGGGCCTCCGAGCCAATGGAGGCCCAGACTGAGGGGTCGTCGGCGGACCCGCCTCGGTCCGTCGCCGCGGCGGTCGTAGCCAGTGACCGCCGCGGAAGCGACTAATTGGGCACTGGGTGGTCGGTCGCGTGCAAGGCGGGGGCCTGCGCGCGAACTCCACCGACCTCCCCATCGAGGGCGACGGTGCCACGTGACTTCGGCACCGTCGCCTCTTTTGAGTCTTTCGCGGGGAGGCCACAAGCCCCTCCCCGCAGGGTAGCGGGCCCGCCTCTTTACAGCGGGCCCTGCGCGGCCGGTGTCCCCCTGGAGTTGTGCTCTAGGGTGTTCCGGGGGCACCGGCTCTTTCGCGCAGAGAAGTCACGGGGGGGTTTTAGTGGAATCACCACATAACCCCGTCGTCTCCCCCGCAGACGACGGGGTATCCGAAGGGATTTCCCCCCGTCAACAAAAAAAAAAAAAAAAAAAAAAAAAAAAAAAAAAAAAAAAAAAAAAAAAAGGTTAGGTTGGGGTGCGAAGTCAGATCGCCTCCTCGTGTGCCTGACTGTTATTGGGTACCTCCTCGCGGGGGTAGCCCTTTAGCAGTGGGGCCGGCGCACCCTGGGCAACGGCAGAATGTGCATCAGTCGTCGGCTCGCGCTGGCGGCCCATGCCATTTTGACGGCCGAGAATCTGACACCATCGTCGCTCCGGGCCCCCTCTGCTCTATCAGAGGGCTCCCCTGGAGCGGCAAGGACAGGGCCTTCGGAGTCCCGGCCGCCCTGTCACACATCGTAACCCCTGTGGGATTCCTCCCCAGGGACCGAGGGTCTGGTCGACAACGTCCGGACTGCGAGGAGTCAACCTCTATAAAAAAAAAAAATCCCCAATTCCACACGCTGGGAAACCGTGGCGTGTGGATGCTCTCCGGAGCGGCAGCAGGGCACAGCTGTCACTAGCGGACCCGGTCCTACAGCGGTCACTGTAGGAAACGTTACAATGGTTGGTTCTCGCACAGATGGTATTCCCCGGGTGGGTCCCGTCCGCAAGGACGGGGAATCCCACACCACCCCGCAAGGTGTGGTCTGCCCCCAGTGTACGGGGGGGGCAAACCACCATTCGGCGCAATGCGCCCACCGGCTGAACGGCCCGGCTAGCCACCGGCGCCGTGGGGTTTTGGGGCCCCACGGTGTTAAATGTGCTACCCAAGCACAGCATGCTCTCCGCGACTCGGACGATGTCTCGAGCGACGCGGGGAGCGACGTCATGTCTTTCGACTCCGGGGAGTCCACCCCGGAGCCTGGCAAGGCGCGGCGCAAGCGCGCGCGCATCCCCTCCTCCGTCTCGGTCCAAGTCTCGGACCTGGAGACCAGCCAGGGGGAGGAGGAGGAAGCGCCGGCAGAGCCTCCCAAGCGGGGGAGAGGTCGACCCCCCACCCACGGGGAGTACATCGGCCTGGGCAAGGCTCGCGCCGAGGCCCAGGCCGCCCGAAGGGAGGCCCTCGCTAAAGAGGCCTCCCTGACCCCCCCAGTTGTTCCCGCGCAGCAGAAGCGCGAAAGGGCCCCACCAAGTGCCCTGAGAGAAGCCCGAGCGGCGGCCCCCGGCGAGATGACCTCCGCCGACCTCCACCAGAGGGTGGAGGAGAACGTGGGGGTTATCCTCGACGTTGCCGCCAGATCGGGCAACTTGAAGGGCACTTTCGTGAAGGCCCTCAAGGACGCGGCGGGGCTCCTTCAGGGGGCCCTGGAAGAGTTCGCTATGCGCACCCCTACAGAAGAGGTGCGCATCCTGCATAGAGCGAACCGGTCCCTCCAGGCGGAGCTCGAGAGAGAGAAGGCGGACAAGGCGGCGATCTTGTCCCAACTTCAAGAGCTCCGCCTGAAGGCGGGGCCGACAGAGACCGGCCCCAGGGCCCCCGCGCAGGAACCCGCGCAAGAGACGAGTAGACCCGCACTGGAGGAGCTGACGCGCTCAATCGTCGCCCAGTGCGGGTCCATCATGAACGCCCGGCTGGAGGCGCTCGAGGAGCGCCTCCTACCGGCTAGGAGGGTCCGCCCGCCGCTGGCAGCCGACGTCCAGGCTGCAGCGGCAAGCGCTGTCGCCCACACCGGGCCTCAGCCTCAGAAGGAAAAGGGGAAGGGGAAGGGAAAGGGGAAGGGCAAACCTTCTGCCCCCCGCCCAACCCCGACCCCCGCACCGACTGGGTCTTCCCCGCAGCCTGGACCGTCGGTCCCGGCTGCCAACATGCTGCAGTCCGCCACAGAATTGCCATGGGTGGAGGTGGTCAAGCGCGGCAAGCGCTCGGGCGCCAAGCCGCCACCTCCCCCAAAGACCAAGCCGAAGCCGAAGGCGGTTGCGCCGCCGCCCAAGGCCAATCCAAAGAAGAAGGGTGTTGCCCCGGCGTCCCTCCGCGTCCCGCGCACAGTGGCGGTGTCACTGAGCCTCGTGCCGGGCGTGGAGGAGGAGAGCGACACCTGGATAAAGGTGCTGACCGAGGCTCGCGACAAAATATCGCTCGCGAGTCTCGGCATTTACGACTTGAGGTTCCGGCGGGCGAGGGCCGGGGGGCGGCTCCTGGAGCTCCCCGGCACCGCCGAAGAAATCGTGGCCAAGGCGGACGCCTTGGTCGGCCGCCTCCGGGAGGTGCTGTCCCCGGAGGTAGTGAGGGTGTCCAGGCCCGTCAAATGCGCGGAGCTGCGCTTGGCGGACCTGGACGACTCGGTAACAGCAGATGAGATCGTCGCCGCCGTGGCTGCGGCAGGTGGTTGCGCCCCCGTCTCCATCACGGTGGGGCGCACCGCGGAGGCGGCCGTCAGAGGCCGCTCCCGGACCGTGTGGGTCCGCTGCCCCGTCGCAGCGGCCAAGGCCCTGGGCCGGGCGGGTCACTTGCCCGTGGGCTGGTCCAGGGCCCGAGTGACGCTGTTGGAGGGACGCCCGATGCTCTGCATGCGCTGCCTTGAGCCGGGCCACGCACGGGCGACGTGCTCGTCGCTCGTGGACCGCACCGGTCACTGCTTCCGGTGCGGTCAGCCCGGCCACAGGGTTCGCGACTGCAGCGCATCAGAGGCCCACTGCCCCCTTTGTGCCGCGGCCAACAAACCCGCCGGCCACAGGGTGGGGGCAAAGAGTTGTGTGGCGGCCCCGCAGCCGGGCCGCAACAACAGAAGGAGGGCCCAGAGACGGGCAAACACGAAAGACAGGGCCTCCGAGCCAATGGAGGCCCAGAATGAGGGGTCGTCGACGGACCCGCCTCGGTCCGTCGCCGCGGCGGTCGTAGCCAGTGACCGCCGCGGAAGCGACTAATTGGGCACTGGGGGGTCGGTCGCGCGCAAGGCGGGGGCCTGCGCGCGAACTCCACCGACCTCCCCATCGAGGGCGACGGTGCCACGTGACTTCGGCACCGTCGCCTCACAACAAGTTAGTTCGCGGGGAGGGCCACAAGCCCCCCCCCGCAGGGTAGCGGGCCCGCCTCTTTACAGCGGGCCCTGCGCGGCCGGTGTCCCCCTGAAGTTGTGCTCTAGGGTGTTCCGGGGGCACCGGCTCTTTCGCGCAGAGAAGTCACCGGGGAGTTTTAGTGGAATCACCACATAACCCCGTCGTCTCCCCCGCGGACGACGGGGTATCCGAAGGGATTTCCCCCCGTCAACAAAAAAAAAAAAAAAGGTTAGGTTAGGTTAGGTTAGGTTAGGTTAGGTTAGGTTAGGTTAGGTTAGGTTAGGTTAGGTTAGGTTAGGTTAGGTTAGGTTGGGGTGCGAAGTCAGATCGCCTCCTCGTGTGCCTGACTGTTATTGGGTACCTCCTCGCGGGGTAGCCCTTTAGCAGTCGGGCCGGCGCACCCTGGGCAACGGCAGAATGTGCATCAGTCGTCGGCTCGCGCTGGCGGCCCATGCCATTCTGACGGCCGAGAATCTGACACCATCGTCGCTCCGGGCCCCTCTGCTCTATCAGAGGGCTCCCCTGGAGCGGCAAGGACAGGGCCTTCGGAGTCCCGTCCGCCCTGTCACACATCGTAACCCCTGTGGGATTCCTCCCCAGGGACCGAGGGTCTGGTCGACAACGTCCGGACTGCGAGGAGTCAACCTCTATAAAAAATCCCCAATTCCACACGCTGGGAAACCGGGGCGTGTGGATGCTCTCCGGAGCGGCAGCAGGGCACAGCTGTCACTAGCGGACCCGGTCCTACAGCGGTCACTGTAGGAAAAGCTTCAAATGGATTGTGACAAAACGGTTGATATTCCCCGGGTGGGTCCCGTCCGTGAGGACGGGGAATCCCACACCATCCCGCAAGGGGTGGTCTGCCCCTGTGTTACGGGGGGGGGCACACGTCCATTCGGCGCTCTGCGCCAACCGGCCTAACGATCCGGCTAGCCACCGGCGCCTTGGGGTTTTGGGGCCCCACGGTGTGAAATGCGCCACCCATATTAACGAAGCGTTGCCGAGTCCTGGAGAGGACGCCGCTGACGCTGGGGAGTTCGCCTGGGCGGACGAGGTCTCCAGCGGCAGCGAGGCGATGGCGGTGGAGTCTGGAGGCTCCACTTCGGAGACCTCCACCAAGGCCATGCGCCGTAAGAGGGCGCGCCCCCTGTCTGCTGTCGTGGCTCAGCTTCCTGAGCTCGACAGCAGCCAGGGAGAGGAGGATGCGCCTGCAGAGCCACCGCAGGCGCCTCCCAAACGCGGAAGAGGGCGGCCCCCGACGACGGGCGAATACATCGGCGTGGGCAAGGCCCGCGCCGAGGCCCAAGCCGCCCGACGGGAGGCCGTCCGCAAGGAGACCTCTGAACGACCGGAAGCAGCAGCTCCAAGTAGGGAAAGGGCCCCGCCGAGTGCCCTAAGGGAAGCACGAGTGGCACCCGACTCCATGGCCTCTGCTGACCTCCACCGGAAGGGGGAGGAGAATGTAGAGGCCATACTGAGGGTTGCCGCTAAGTCGTCCAACCTGAAGGGCACTTTCCAAAAGTCCCTTAAGGACGCGGCGAGGTCCACGCAGGACATAATGGAGGAGCTGCTGAAGCGCACCTCTTCCGACGAGGTGCGTACCCTGGAGCGGGAGAAGAGGCTGCTGCAGGCGGAGCTCGACAGGGAGAGGGCCGATAAGGCCGCAATCCTCTCCCAGCTCCAAGAGCTCCGCCGTAAGGTGGATTCGCTGGAGACCCGCTCCGGGGCTTCCGGGGCGGGCGTGGATCGCCCCGCACTGGACGAGCTTAGCCGCTCAATCATCGTCCAGTGCGGGACGATGATGAACGCCCGGCTGGAGGCGCTGGAGGGGCGCCTCCTGCCGGCCAAAAGACTTCGCCCGCCTCTGGCGGCCGACACACGGGCCGCAGAGGCGAGCGCTCACCCTCGATCCGAGGGCAAGAAAAAGGGTAAGGGCAGGGGTAAAAAAGCCTCAGCTCAGGCCCCGACCCCTGCCCCAAGAAGACAGGGCCCGGAGCGGCCGTCGCCGCAGCCCGGACCGTCGGTCCCGGCTGCCAGCGTGCCGCGCCCGGCACAGGAGGCGTCCTGGGTGGAGGTGGTGAGGCGCGGCAGGCGCACGGGCGCCAAGCCGCCACCACCTCCACCAAAGCCCAGACCACAGCCGCCAAAAAAGGCGGCAAAGAAGAAAGGTGTCGCCCCTGGCTCCCTCCGCGTCCCGCGCACGGTGGCAGTTTCGCTGTGCCTGGCGCCGGGCGTTGAGGAACAGGGCGACACCTGGGCCAAGATACTGACCGAGGCTCGCGAGAAAATCTGTCTCGCGAGCCTCGGCATCAATAGGATATGTTTCCGGCGGGGCCATAACGGGGGCCGACTACTTGAGCTCCCGGGCACCGCCGACGAAACAGCGGCAAAAGCCGATGGCCTCGCAGGCCGCCTCCGGGAAGTCCTTTCCCCGGAGGTGGTCAAGGTGTCCAGGCCCGTCAAGTGCGCGGAGCTGCGCTTGGCGGACCTGGACGACTCGGTGACGGCAGAGGACATTGTCGCCGCCGTGGCTGCGGCAGGTGGTTGCGCCCCTGTTTCCATAACGGTGGGGCGCACCACGGAGGCGGCCGTCAGAGGCCGCTCCCGGACCGTATGGGTCCGGTGCCCGGTCGCGGCGGCCAAGGCCCTGGGCCAGTCGGGCCACGTTAACGTGGGCTGGTCCAGGGCCCGAGTGACCCTTTTGGAGCCGCGGCCGATGCGCTGCATGCGCTGCCTGGAGCCGGGCCACGCACGGGCGACGTGCACGTCGCTCGTGGACCGCACCGACCATTGTTTTAGGTGCGGTCAGCCCGGCCACAAGGTGCGCGATTGCGGCGCATCGGAGGCCCACTGCCCCATCTGCGCCGCGGCCAAAAAACCCGCGGGCCCCCGGGTGGGCGCAAAAACTTGCGTGGCCCCATTGGGCCACAACAACAACAACAGCCGGAGGGCCAAACAACGTCGCGCCAAGAAGAAAGGCCCTCCGGCCGTAACAACAACAGAAGCAGCAGGGGCCTCCGAACCAATGGAGGCCCAGGAGGAGACCACCGCACCCACATAATGGCAAATAGGGTGCTTCAGGGGAACCTCGGCCGCTGCGCCTGCGCTCAGGACTTGTTTGTCCAGAGCATGGCGCAGTGGTCGATCGCCGTAGGGATCGTGTCCGAGCCCAACTATGTGCCGAATTCCCGCACTTGGGTCTCGGACCTCGACAGACTCGCCGCCATCAACGCCAAGGCGGACCTCTGGTTCGAGGAAGTGACTCGGAGGAGCGGCTTCGTCTCAGCTGTAGGGGGGGAGATCGTATACATGTCTGTATACTTCTCCCCCAACAAGCCGCTCTCCGAGTTCGAGGAGTTCCTCGCCGAGCTGGAGGCCGCCGTCCTGCGAGCCCGCCCCCGTCAGGTGCTAGTCGCCGGTGACTTCAACGCCAAGTCCCCTCTCTGGGGATCACCGGCGACGAACGCATTCGGCGGGGCGGTGGCAGAGTGGGCCATTGCGGCGGGTCTGTCGGTCCTCAACCGGGGCAGCGCTCCGACCTGCGTGCGCTGGAACGGGTGGTCCATCGTGGACCTATCGTTTGCGACTCCCGTGCTGGCGCACCGGGTCGCGGACTGGAAGGTGCTGACCGAGATCGAAACGCACAGCGACCATAATTACATTCGCTACGAGATCTCGGTCGCCCCGACCGCCCCGGTTGTCGGTTCCCCTGGAGGGGGGGTTCAGCCCCCCCGGTGGTCTCTGAGGAGACTCGACGTGGGCCTCCTCAGGGAGGCCGCAATCGTCATGTCCTGGCTCCCGATGCCGCCGAGCGACGCGCTGGAGGTGGAGGGGGAGGCGGAATGGTTCCGCGAAACCCTGACGCAGGTGTGCGACGCGGCCATGCCTCGCGTCGGGCCTCCACCTCCGCGACGACGGGTACACTGGTGGACGGACGAGATCGCAGAGCTGCGTACGCTCTGTATCCACGCGCGCCGTCCGTACACCAGGTACCGCGGACGACGGCATCGGGACCCGGAGGAGGAGCTCCGGCTGCGCCTCGCCTACGGAGCCGCCAAGAAGGAGCTGCGCACGGCCATCCGGGCGGCCAAGGAGGCCGCCCCCCGGGAGACGCTGGAGACTCTAAACCAGGATCCTTGGGGGCGCCCCTACCAGGTGGCGCGCAAGAAGATGCGGCCCTGGGCGCCCCCGATCACCACGAGTCTCCAGCCGGAGGCCGTGCGCGAGGTGGTCGCGGCGCTGTTTCCAGCTCGCGACCCACTGGCGGCTCCGCGCTTGGCGATAGCGGCGCAGCCGGAGGTCGACGAAGAGGAGAACCCGAACGCGGTGGTGCCGGCGGTGACGCGCCCCGAGTTGGCGGGGGCTGTGAAGCGCCTCCAGGGAAAGAGAGTTGCTCCCGGCCTCGACCGCATACCGGGCAGAGCCTGGGTGCACGCTCTGAGGCCGTACCTGGAGGCGAGACTTCGCGCCCTGTTCTCCGCGTGTCTGCAGCGGGGCGCCTACCCCGCGCAGTGGAGAACGGGGAAGCTGGTCCTCCTGCGAAAGGAGGGCCGCCCCGCCGACTCGGTTTCGCCGGCGGCGTTCCGGCCCATAGTGTTGCTCGACGAGTCGGGGAAGCTCTTTGAGCGCGTCCTGGCTAGGCGGCTCGTCGGGCACCTCGAGTTGGTAGGGCCGGACCTATCAGCCCACCAGTTCGGGTTCCGGCGTCACAGGTCCACCATCGACGCAGTGAAGAGGGTTCGTGCCATAGCGGACGACGAGGTCTCCCGGGGCGGGGGGGTGTTGGCGGTGTCGCTCGACATCGCCAACGCGTTCAACACCCTGCCCTGGTCCTGTATTCGGGAGGCGCTCGTGTACCATCGGGTGCCTCCCTACTTGAGGCGAGTCCTCGAGGCGTATCTCTCGGGCCGGTCGATTCAGTATCCCGGCCGGGAGGGTTGGTGCCGTGCGGACATGACGTGCGGTGTTCCACAGGGGTCCGTGTTGGGGCCCCTGCTGTGGAACATCGGCTACGATTTTGTGCTGCGCGGTGCCAATCTCTGGGGCGTCGAGTTGACGTGCTACGCCGACGACACCCTGGTTACGGCTCGGGGACGAGACCATAGGGAGGCCGTCGTCCGCGCGACTGCCGGCGTGGCGCAAGTCGTGCGCCGCATTAGGCTTTTGGGCCTAGAAGTGGCCCTGAACAAGTCCGAGGCTCTGTGGTTTCGCGGGCCTCGGAACGGGCCACCCCAGGGCTTCAACGAGATTATAGTGGGCGGAGTGAGCATCGGCGTCGAGTCCACCCTCAAATATTTGGGGCTGGTGCTCGACGGCCGGTGGCGCTTCCACGCCCACTTTGAACGCCTTGGGCCGAGGTTGCTGGTGGCGGCTGCGAACGCGTAAGATGAGTCAGCGGCTCTAGGCCAACAATGCTGACGCACGACTCAGGAAGCCCCAGCGGAAAGCACACCTCTCGCCCGAAGCAGTAGTGATACCGGTTGAGGGATTGTGCGGTCCATGGCCATGTATGGAGCCCCGGTGTGGGCGGACGCCCTGCAAGACCGCGCCGCTGCGGCGCCGTTGCTCCTTCCGCAGCGGGCGGTCGCCACGAGGACGATCCGGGGCTACCGCACAGTCTCCCGGGAGGCTGCGTGCCTCCGGGCACGAACCCTGCCGTGGGACCTCGACGCGCAAGCCCTCGCCCAGACCTACAACTGGCGCGAGGGCGAACGCGCTCGAGGCCACTGGCCGACGGGGTGAGAGGTCGAAGCGCGCCGACTCGTGTTCGACGACGAGGCGCGACGCAAATGGGCGCTCAGGTTGGCAAACCCGAGCGCGGGGCTCAGGACGGTGCGAGCCATCGCTCCCGTCCTAGAGCAGTGGCTGGAGCGGCGTCACGGGTCGCTGAGCTTCCGGCTGACGCAGGTGCTCACCGGGCATGGTTGCTTCGGGAGGTACCTGTGTCGGCTGGGCAGGGAGCGTGACGCTCGCTGCCACCACTGCTCCGACTGCCCCGACGACACCGCCGAGCACACTCTCGCAGAGTGTGCGGCCTGGGCGTCCGAGCGCGCGGCTCTCGTGGCCGTCGTCGGACCCGACCTCTCCCTGTCGGCCCTCGTAGCGTCGATGGTGGACCGCGCCGAGGCGTGGAGCGCTGCGGTCTCCTTCTGCGAGCGCGTCATGCTCGCGAAGGAGGCCGCCGAGAGAGAGCGCGAAGCGGCGGCCCCGTCCCGGGTTCGTCGCCGCGGCGGTCGAGGCGCGTGACCGCCGCGGAAGCCCTGCAGTTCCGGGCGTTTAGAATAGGGCTGCGGTTCTCCCTTGCCTGTCGTAAGAGGCGACTAAAAGGGCACCGGGGGGGTCGGTCGCGCGCAAGGCGGGGGCCTGCGCGCGGTCCACACCGACCCCCCCAACGAGGGCGACGGTGCCACGTGACTTCGGCACCGTCGCCTCACGTCGAGGAGTACGCGGGGAGGGCCACAAGCCCCTCCCCGCAGGGTAGAGGGCCCGCCTCTTTACAGCGGGCCCTGCGCGGCCGGTGTCCCCCTGAAGTTGTGCTCTAGGGTGTTCCGGGGGCACCGGCTCTTTCCCGCAGAGAAGTCACCGGGGGGTTTTAGTGGAATCACCACATAACCCCGTCGTCTCCCCCGCGGACGACGGGGTATCCGAAGGGATTTCCCCCCGTCAACAAAAAAAAAAAAAAAAAAAAAAAAAAAAAAAAAAAAAAAAAAAAAAAAAAAAAAAAAAAAAAAAAAAAGTTATTAAGTACGTTTTTTTTTTTTGTTTTTTTTTTTTTTAAAATACTACTACAACCACAGACATTCGTCCGTGCTATTTTTTGCTCTTTATTTAATATTTTCTCATGGAGCACTCAGCTCACTCAATGGCTTTACACATTTACTTTATTGTATTATATATATTATTTAATACTATTTCTAGATTTAATGATAAAATAAATACGATAAAATTTTATTACATACTATACATATTATTACATGCTATACATATAAATACACAATATTACTTTTTTATTCAATTACATATATTTTGTTATCTATTGGAGCATTCTTCTCATGACAGCGAAGTCACGGGTTCTCATCGCGGCTTTCAGGTTGGCGCTCTTGAAGTTATCTTCTGACGCAGAGATCGCTCGTTTCATCAGTCGACATATTGCGTCGTCTTCTGCGTCAGTGTAGGAGTGGCACCGCTTGGTGTGTCTCGAAACCGCGACTACGGCGTGTGACACGCTGTCATGTATGCTCATTTTCTTTTGCTCCAGTTTAATCACAACCGTCGTTTCGGAAGTCAATCCTTGCGACTCGTGAATCGTGAGGACGCGCGACCCTTCTCCCCCGCCGAAACCTTGATCTACTAGGTTCCGCTTCTCGTCTTGAGTGTGTACAAGATATAGCGTTTCCGGGAGATCCTTCGGTATTTGCGCGTCCTTGAACCCAGATATACTCAGGGACCGTATCTGGGTTTTGACGAGTATATATCGGGATAGACCTCGTTGAGCGCGTACGCAGCATCCATTGGGTTCCTGTGCGTGCAAGACAATTCTTGGGTGATATTCGCCAGTAGAGAGGGGCGGTTGTACCTTTGGTCGAATAGGTTTTCCCTGTCTATGTAAGGTAGCTGGTTGATATCGCCCACTAGAATGACTTCCTTAGCTTCTAGAAGTCGGGCCGCCATCACTATTGCTCCGAAGTGGTTCATTAGAGCTTCGTCCACTACTAAACGGGCGCACTCCTTTTCAGTTTCTTTAAACCCGTTTACTAGGACGGAGGCCATCGTTCGTACTTTGCGTTTGTCCGCCCCGTAACGATCTTGTAGCCTTTGTCTGAGCTCTTTCGCTGCTTCGATTGTAGATGTGATAATGATGTCGGCCTCGCTTTGGAAGTTGTTCATTATGTGCGTTGTCTTGCCGCAGCCCGGGACTCCGTTGACCCACTGGATATTTGGTAAAGTCCAGTTTTCCCATTGTTCGCTTGGCGTGATGGTGTTTGCC
>SJJU01001668.1:0-65588 GCA_012932125.1 Conopomorpha cramerella | reverse complement strand
CATAGGCCTCTCCAATTGCACGCCACTGTGATCTGTTTTCGGCTTCTCGCATCCAGCTTTCGCCAGCCATCTTGCGTATATCATCAGTCCACCTTGCCTGAGGGCGTCCTACTCTCCGTTTGCCGAGACGCGGTCTCCACTCGAGAACTCGTTTGCCCCAACGGTCATCGGTTCTACGGCTAATATGGCCGGCCCACTGCCACTTCAGCTTGCTAAAGTTAGTTGTAGTTAGTTACCAAAAAAATAGTCTTATTTCATTATTTTTACATTATGAATATTAACCTTTGTACATGGTAAACCATTTTCTTTTACGACTTCAAATTGATTTTATTAACCGTTTTCTTCATTTCCATTCCAAGTAAGTAAGTAAGTTCAGAAATTACATAAACGGTGTTCCGTCTCACACACAAAAAAAAAGTAAAACATGTACCCATTTTACGCTTCAGCGAAAGAATAGGAATAAGTTGACAGAGTCTCCGTCCCGAAGAGTTATGTCTTTCTAGATAAACGGCAGAGGCGAAATGAAGTCTGCGCCCCTCATCCTGGCCCGCCCCGCGGCGCCCCCCGCGTCACCCCCAACGTCGCACCACCAAAAGCGCCCTCTCGAGGAAAGCCGCAAACATAAATTGTAAAAAGAAAAATCTTGGATGTGCGCGCGGTGCGGCAGACATATGACCTGTGTAGTGGGTTTTCTTACAGCTTGAAATTAATTTCATCACTTCGCTTAATTTCGTTAATTATGCCGATGCTACTAAAATTCTCTTCGTAACCAGAATCTCTAATAACATTTTAACACTCTCCTATAATGATCTTCAAGAATTAATGATATCTAAGTAAGGCTATAAAAACTAATCGCTTACGATGTAACCAATCAGACATGGCCATCGACTTATCACATTGATAAGTAGACGTCACGATAAGAAAGAGTCAATAGTTGACCATTCCTCCTCTTACATTGCCCCATCAATCTTCAACTCGGCTCTTTTTTCCTGTGTTTTTCTTTCATTAATAATAGCCTCACTATCTCCTAAAAGAAATCTATTGCTGACCTGTATTATTGTCATTGGGATATTTACTGTGTTCATTTGTTTTGGCAGTCCTTTTTATTTGCTTTCGCGGACGATCGGCTCGTGAGAAATGTGACTTTTGCGCTTAGGATTTACTTTTGCAGCAATATTATCTGAGATAGTCCCAGCGGGCGCTTTTTGTATCCTCAGCTCAAATCCGTATCCTTTTGTGATTAATGCGTGAACTTTTTGATTCATGTTATTACTACCTCTACCATAATACAAAAAGTGTTCGACCCCGTGCATTCTGCATTATCATAACAACAATCTTTCATTATTTCACGCTAGATTCTCGTTTTGAGTTGTACGTAAATTACGCTCAGGTGTCATAATTCAAGGAACGACCTTAGGCCGGGGCCACACCGCGGGCCGTAACTCACCACTGTCAGGATCAGGTGACACCTCCTTCTTTATGTTTTTTCCCAAGCAATTTTACGGGACAGATAAAAATCTTTACATATTTTGACGTTGCTTTACGGGTCCGGTCTCAAATTACGCTCTCGACACGCTGCCACGGTACTAGGAAGGTCTGTTACTTTTAAAATAAACACAGTAGATAGAGTGACCGCCTAGTGAGTTCCTCCATTTTTTGTTTCACGTTTTCTCACCGTTCGTTGCGCTGCATGCAACTGCAGTTGTTCCAACTTAAATCTTATCTAGGTCAATAATTCATTTGATTTCTTTTACTATTGTTCTTGTGTAATCTATCATTTCTCAGACTCAAGACGAACTTTATAGTTAAAAAAAATACTGTACCGAACTACCTACTTTTTCTGTAAAAGGAATTGAAGATCGGTAGAGATCTTCATTCCTTATTGCAAACGATATCTACATGTTTATAAGGCGTCTTGATTTCTACCGTTCCAAATCCTCAGTCAATACGAAAAGTAGTTCGCTTAGATCCGAAATAAATCCAGCGATTTCGCGAAATCCTCCGAGGAGCGACAGTAAAATGCTCCTCCCTCACCACTGTCGGCTGGAGCACATGTTGCCGCGAGTTACATAGAGCAAGAACAGCAATGTACATGCCATTAACAAACGCAGTGGGGGTGTCGGACGATCTGACTGGCGTCACATCCTATGTACCGTACACCGCACTGGGCAAAACGAAAATATATTACTTTTCGGGAGATTTAGGAGTGTTTGGACCGAACAATAATGTCCGGCTTTTGTGGAAAAAGATAGATGGCAATGCATGCATGGTGCATGGTTTTTCTTTTGTGGACGAGTAAAACTTCAGCCTCGCCAGCCTCGCTCGCTGTTATTAATAATATTTATGTTACTCATGTTGTTCAGACTCTTTTGTTGGGTGAAGGAAAGATTTTCCCCGTTATTTTTCCGTAACGTAAGGACGTATATTTCTTGGGAAATTATTTGTATGTATTGTGTAACACATTGTATCCTTAATGCGATGACGCCGTTTATATTCTAGAGTTATGACTCTGCTTTTATCGTTGCCGTAGGTAGCTTGTTTTTTTCTGTTTTGTTTTCAAATTGTTGGAAGGAACTTCTCAGTATAATTGAATTTCCATAATCATACAGTGGTTAAATGTAACTACTAACATTTACTTTATTCGGAGATAGGTACACTATAGGTAAGAAAAAACATCGAAACGAAAATTGCATCGAATCTAAACTCAGGAATCATTGCAGATTTACGACATTGTATGGATCAAGATGATATCTAAATAGTAACATCAGTTGCAGGGAATCGTAACTTCTCATATTCTTCTTTAGAAGAATATTTGTAGAGTATAGGATACTACATATAATTTTATAAGAAATTGTAACTAAGGCGTCCATTTACACTCGTACAAACCTATTACATTCTACCTACAAACAAGACCGTTTCACGATGTGACGATTCCCGAACGGAAAATTAGTTTGAAAAGAGAATAATTTAAAGTGATTTAATGTTTCTGAATTGGAAATTCATAGAGAATTAGTTCCGAAAGTAGGGACAGGGATGTCTATACCGGATTTCCGAATCGCAATAAATCTCTCATTGTTGAAATTTTATTCACGACCTTTTAGCACGGATGCTGGATGATGTTTATTTATTTGAATTTATTTGTAAGTAAGTAGGTGAATGATCGAAAATCACATAGTTGTGTTGAAATATATCTACAACTTATGATATACTAAAATACTTTGGCAGTTAAAGGTGCAATTTTCTTTTTGTTAATGAAAAAGAACATTTACCGGTGAGAAAAAAAAGGCCATAGACTGTAATAATAGGTATTACCTACGTATCAATCTTGCCTATTATGTTTTATCAGTAGTATAATTTTATTGGGAAAGAATACGTGAAGCATCTACTGCACGTGTAAACGCACATAACATAGAATAGGTACTCTTTTTTCAAGAACCAATGAAATCGAGTCAAATGTCAAACGAACTTTTAGTGCCAACGTTACACCAATCGTGTTCTTTTTATTGGTGAATCGAAGTTTTTGAGATATTTTCTTGGCGGCCATTTTTTTTTGTTTCATTTCCGCTCCCTAGATGACAATAGTGTCAATATGTTCGAATCTGAGAGCGTCTGTGGTCCAGTTGGTCGGATACTTGACTTGTAACCAGGAAGTCGCGGGTTCGAGTCCGGCTGGACGTGTACTAATAGGACTCTTTTTCAGAGCCTATGTACGCAACGCCCGTACGGTGAAGGACAACAACGTGATGAAACCCGCACACCACAAAGTGTGTGAATCCTATGACGGCGATGGGCTCACCCTCTATCACATTGGGTTAAATACGCTTGGTGAACCGTGGGCATTTGCTTTAAGCAAGTGCCTCTGCCTATCCCACTTTGGGATTAAAAAGCGTGAAGTGTATTTTTTTATGTTCGAATCTTTATTCCTACAAACTTAAATTTTTAATCTCGTTGTGATATTATAATGTTAGTGATAAACAGTCTTATTAACTGTCCTGTTACTACAGATAAACAATATAATAGAGAGCCCGGTATTCAAGGTGAAGAGGAGAGCCGACAGGATGCAGCAAAAAAACTAATGTATCGGTCTCAGGTCCGGGTTACTCGTGGTAAGTGTCTCGATTACTTAAAGCACAACACACACGAATCAGATACGGTAAGCTATCTGTACCTGAGCAGATATCTTTCAATATCGCTCACTATACAATTCATACAAGCTACCACAGACAGCGCTTTTAATATATAAAAATCCAGTGTCATGATATTTGTTCCCAATGAACTCTTCACCAAGGCTACCGATATTCACAAAAGTTGGCATTTATGTGTAATTTCGTTCAATTTGAGAGATAGGATAGTTTATATTTCGTGACATCCACTGCTGGGCACAGGCCACCCTGGAGGTCAAAAAACCTTTCCACGCCTTCTCGGCGTGGAAAGGTTTTTTTTTGTGAAAATCCCTCATTCTTAGTTATAGTGTGGCGTTTTCCTTAAATTAATTTATCTATAGTTCAAGTAATTTCTGAATACGTAATAGGTACATATGTACTAAACATCATTTAATTATAATTTTATTAGAGACTGGAATCTATTAAAAAAAAAACTACAAATAAGGCTAGACTAGATAGGTAATTCCTGTACTACTTTCTAATGTTCTACACGTATTACTTCATGGACGTTCTACAATAAAAAAAAACTATCAAAGATAGTGGAAAACAAATGAGATGCAACTACTTTATTCAAAGATCGTTCGTCTAAGGTTGTTATACATCGATTGTGGATTTATGTTGTTTTTTATGTTGTTGTACATCTATTGTGGATTTTTTATATTGAAACTCCTGATTAACTCAAATTTCCAAATTACCAACAATTAACGACTTACTACAGGTACCTACTAGCTACTATCTATAGGTATGGTATGTAGGTCCTCCATGTAAGTTCCTCGAATAAAATAGGTACCTATGTTATAGTTGCATACTGACATCATTGCGTGTTGACCTCACGTACTCCTTTATAGTCCTACTGTCTGTTTAGTACCAAGTTGTGAAATAAAGTTAAAAAAAACAGTGTTCTGTATTTAAAATTTTCATGGTCTACTGGCTGAGCGGTGGGAGGATTTTTTTTTACATCACACTAAAAAAAATCGTGTTTTGACAGTAGCGTTTGGTCCATCGGTACGTATCATGATGACTAAGTAGAAATTGCCACCAAATCTGCTACACTAGCAGATCCTAGAATTGCGGTTCTAAGTATTTTTCATGACATTTTTTACGTTGTTTTTAATTATTATAAAGATGTTTTTATCTTCAATTAGCAGCTAAAGCTGTCCCGGCAAATTTTGTTTTGCCATGCCTTTGTACCTACCCTCTGTATTACCTAGAAGAAATACATTTGATACGATAAATTGCAATTGATTTGTTTTCACCTTTTAAACCTTCTCTGGACTTCCACAGATAATTCAATACCAAAATTAGCCAAATGGGTCCAGCGGTTCTCGAGTTCTAGCGAAAGTAACGAACACCACATTTTTATACATTTAGATTCCACACCTGAGTAGGTACTATGTTAGTAAGTGTTAATTAAGTGAAGTGGGTATCTAATGTGGGCCAGTAAGTATGTTATTTATTTCATTAAAACATAAATCAACAGACGACTATAAATTTTCAAAACCAAAATTAAAAGTCTATTGACACCTTGTCACGTTGCCTCGATATTATCATAATAATCGTCTTTGGTCGTAGATTATTGCAGTACCGTTGAATTCAGTGAACTCTAACACTTTGTATTATGAGACATATTTCAATGAACTTTAGTAACATAATCTGTAGAGCTCATTGATTTACCAATATGGAAAGCGAAGTTCATGTTAAAAGAAAATTGTACACCTTTCGAACTTCCAACTTCATCGGTTACCATTCTAACAGGGTCCTATCAAGGAACTTACTTCTAAGAAAAGGCGGGTCCATTTATTTTGTTTTTGTTCATACTATTATACGAGTAGGTACATAACCCTCGTAGTGGAGCTTGGCGTGACTAGCAGGGGAATCGGCCTATTATGCCATTGGCAATGCATCGACCTTTTTATGAGCGAACGGTTTTTGCATCGGACCGGGGACTGGATTCTGCAAATTTAAAACTGTAGTTCATTTATAAAAATGTATGTGATATACAATTAAAAATGTATCATTCATGACCCTAAACATTTGTTTGAGATGATTCAACCACTGCCGAGAGACATTTTGTTATGTTGCAAGAACGATTTATTATTTAATTAAAAAATTAGGCAATTTTCCCCAATTCTTGGGTCAATTGTACTGGGCTACAGCTGTTCCTTTCGCTTCTTCCTATCTATAATTGTTCTAAAACCCATTGCACACGCAGTAGGTATACCTATTTTGTAGCAGCAAAGTCCGTATACATTGCAGATGAAAAGCTCCCAACAGCAAGTCGATAACATTAACCTTTCTTATCAGCCAATGTTTGGGACTAGGCGTCATCCAACGTTTCATTTCCTCCATTTTTTTAATTTAATATTCCATTCCTCCATCCAACCATTCCTTTAGATATTCTACTAGATTTTCTCAAAACGTGATCAATGTTGAAGGCAGTCATGTTTCTTTCCTAAATGCTTCATTCCACTTTCCGTGTGATAGAATGACAAGCAAGATATTTCACGGTACAGGAAACGAGTCTTGCATGCCCCCTGTTACTTACACTAACCAATACGTAGGCGTCTTTTCTATAGGGAGCTGCAATTATAAGAACTCTCTGGTTGATGTTTCTTCTTCCTATCTACGTCAAGACCTCTATGAGATAGTCAGAGGTAAGATAATAATATTACATCTACCTATCTACGAATCTTTGAACTACATATATAACTTTACTTTAAATGCCCCGAGGCATTCGTAATTCTGCAAAGTTTTCAAGGGGCGATGACTAGATTTTCTTTATATTAGGGAGGGCAAAATCGGTGTGGACTATCACTGAAATTACCATTTTGTTTCCTCAATACGTTTAGTTATTTCTGCCTAATAGGCTTTATGTACGGTCGACTAAGAAAGTGGTCTATCATTTTCCATGACATTTCCTGTGTCATTAAAGGTAAAGTTGACATAGTTCGACAAGTAGACAATGAACTTGACTGTCCAACTAATGACATTCATGCCAGATTCAACCTTAGGGTGGTAGACCAGATTCTTGCCCGACTGTGCGTAACTCTCTTGGTCTGATTTGAAGTCACCCTTAAGGTCACACATAACTCGGGCCAATCATTGTTATTGATATGATACTTTCTAATCAGAAACTTATCGTAGCCGCCTCGCCTCCAGGCAAGCTCATGCACCGCGGATATAGGTAGCTTGGTAGGTACTCGTTATGAAGGTACATAGGTACCTAGTTTTTAGGTATGAATGCGGATAGTAGTATCAGTATAGTAAAAACTTAAAATGTTAAAGTAAAAGATAGTCAAACTAGTTGACGTATAAGCTTAGACCAGTTGGTCCTTATTTGGCGTACATTTGACCAATTTTTGAGACCTTCACTAGCAGTGCACTAGCACTGTTATAACTTTATGAATACGTGTTCCGAACTCGCCCTTTTTGCATGTCTAGAATATAATTTTGCATATCGAAAGCTACTAGATAACATTGAATTAGGTAATATTATGGGATGATCCTGAGCCGGCGCCACTTTATGCAATGTAAAAGGGCTGCACTTTGCTTTTTACTGTTGGACTATTTTAGTATTTTTTTCTTTCTCTTCTTGTTCTTTTTTATTGTTAATTTTACTTTTATTTTATTTTTGTTATTTTATTTTCTTCGTGTTTATATTTAAGTAGATCTCAGTACCCTAAACCACCAATGTATGTCCTCATTATACTCACCTAGCCTTATGCATTGTATGAATAAAGGTATTTAATTTTATTTTATTAAACGTTAGTAGAATCAGGCTCCAGAGAAGGTAGGCTCCGTTTGAAACCTATGTCCTAACTTATGCTGCTTCGCCACCTATAGTTTGAGTAGTTGGGGAAGGGGAATTACTTGGCACCTACCTAACATTGGAAGGTGGTTTCGTTTAATGGTTATGCTGCTTTCAGAATAACAACATAATATTCTCGCGCGCTACCCTCCATAGGTAGGTACTTTAAGAGAGTCTATGGATTGTTTCAAGCAAGTTTTGTAGTGTACACCTCCTTTTTTAGAAATAGGAACCTATAAGTATAGTCAATATATCTTCCTACTAATACAATATGGGAATATTAAAGTCTTACCCGCATAGATTTTGAAATATAAGGAATTGGTAGGTATGTAACTTTAATTTAATTTTTTAACCTGGGCTTAATACACAATAATTGGTTAAAAAGAATGGTCAGCATTAATCTTCTATCTATATTGAACCATACCAGTGACAACAGAACTAAATAACGATCCCAGTTTGGAAACTCTATATGTGATAGGTACTGTTGTGCACCTATGATACCCAGGTGCAGATGACATAATAAAATAATAATAGTTCATTGTATTACTGAAAAATAATATACTGCAAGGCAAATAGATATTTATTGATAGATGTTTCCACTTAGGTTTTATTGATAAAACAAAACCTCATACCTACTTTTTACCATTGCAG
The DNA here is from genome assembly GCA_012932125.1 of Conopomorpha cramerella. Lineage (NCBI taxonomy): Eukaryota > Metazoa > Arthropoda > Insecta > Lepidoptera > Gracillariidae > Conopomorpha > Conopomorpha cramerella. Next base: position 56,966 of record SJJU01001668.1, on the reverse strand, counting down.
TAATTCCTGAAACGTCCTTAGGTACCTAGTACTAGTATTGCATTAATTCCTGAAACCTCATGCGGTTGAAATGGAGATCCTTCCGAGTCGAGTCGCCGTGCCCGACTGCCGCGCCATTCGGGAACGCACGTGAGCCCGGCTCGCCGGCACGCGTACTCCGCCCATAAACATGCCACACTTCGCGGCGCATCGTCCGATTTACGACCTCTCTCTCTAGCGCGGCCATAACTCAGCCAAACAAAAGGGAAAGCTATAACGCTCATCGGTCCCATGCGGATACAGCGTTTACGCACACAACCGCAGAGGATTGTGCCTGTGGCTGTCTGAAAGCAGTACACGTTGCATTTTTAGATTATTCTTATCATATTGACGTGAATGCAAGATTTCAGGTGCGTGAATAGTCAAAGGCCGTAATGGAAACTACAAGAACGCTTTTTAAAACTTTATTTCGTTATTTTTAACTAAAGCTGTATCTTAAGTTTTCACGTATACTGTGTAACAATGCTGTAGCCTCGGGTATCAACGGATCAACGGGCCCGAACCCATTCGAGTTTTACGGGCGGCCAAGAGGCGAATGTTTTTGTCCTTCTCTCACTCGCAATTCCCAGATCGTAAATCTAGAAACGGCCGCATGTAGGTTACGCACGTTGTCCGCGCAACTTGGGGCGTAGCGCATAAAGTATAGTCATCTCTGTTTTATTGCGTACTTTAGTATGCGTTGGAGGAGATTGGAGTATACTGAGAAATCAGCTGTTTACGGCACGCTTCAAACGCTTGAGGAATGCGGCGAATGAATCGTGGTTCGGTTTGTAGAGAAATATGCTCTACTAGAAATAATTATCTGTAAGTACTGCATATTACTGGATGCTGAGACAAACGATACTCTTCTCCGGCTTGAATACATTATGGTAGTATCTAACTATAGCATATGACATACTTGGTATTTTCCATTCAACAATGTGGAACACGCAGTGTTCGAACATCAGAAACCAGCCTAATAAAAAAATGTTTTTTTTTACCATTGTACTACTATAGGAAAGGATCCCGACCTGAACCATTTATTATTTATTTATTACCCTTAAATTCTAGAAATTAATTAACTACAATTACACAGCCTTAGTTTACCTATCGTATCTCGAGCTAGTGCGGTCTCCGCTGAGAGTTTAGTATGCAGCTCAGAGCTACTAAATCCATGTGACGAAAAACGCTGGCGCGACAAAGGTATGCATCTACCTATAGAAAAATAGAATCGTTAATAGGTAGAGAGAACGCCTCAGAAGAGTCCGTGAGGTCCGTGTACCCGGAGACATATCATTCTGACCTTGCCCTGCTTAAAAGGCTAGAATCCATAAGTTAGCTTTGCATTTAGCCTTGCATTTAGAATATATTTGGTATTATCTAGGAACGTAAAGAACAAGTGTGCTCCATCATAGACCACATCGCTGCTTAACATTAGGAAATATGGTGGTCAAACGCTTGTTCATTGTGTTTAAAAGAAAAAGTTTTATTTAAGTTAGGTAGTAAGTTATTAATTAAGTAGTATTATGGCAATCCATTCATAGCACCACTACATAGGAGCATAATGTTAATGCAGCCTTTTGCATCGGTAATTGCTATTTTCTATACTTTTCGTCTCACCTTTTTCTTCCAGTTTTTTCTTCTTTTTCTCTGAACCTACAAAAGTGTGTGTGCTACACAAATGTGTAAATAAAAGGGACTACCTGCATATCGACAGTGGGTAGAAGACCCATCACGTAGCATCTGTCACTATCGTTCTCGTGTTCTAGCCAAATTTTATATATTGTTAGATTTTATTGGTTAGGAAATTGCACTGCGTTTATATTGGCGGTGGATATGGCTATACGATCCGGAGCGGGAGTCCAACAACATCTCGTTCGAATGGCAGCCTGAGTGTTCGACTCTGGCCTGGATTCCCCGACGGCACGAGGGATGAGCTAGTCTGATGCTGGATGGAGTCCTTTGTGACCAATGCAATGGTACTTACTACCCGCTGGAGTAGTGGCAAGATACAGACATAGATGAGATGAATGGGATGAATGGAAGTCAGGTAAATATTTGTTGACGATGGGAAAATCTTGAATGAAATTAAATGACAGTCTAGATTCAGACTCTTACATCTAAAATCGTTCTTCAGCTGCTGGGTTTATCCTCGGAATTAGGATTTTCTTCTAGTCCCGCTCCATTAGCTATCACCTACTATGGAGCGCGATACGCGGCCCCGATAGCCCATTTTATAACGCCTTGCATGTCAGGCTAAAGGGCGAGTTAACACAAGCATAGGGAAGTACCTATATACTTCTTTAATACATATAGATACGATAATTGGTCTCTATTTAAATTAGTCTGTTGAAGTTTAGATAGCGTAAACGTAAAACAAGCTCACATTTGTGCAATTTGAGTGCAAAAAATCATTAAATGAAAATAATAAGTGAAATTATTTCTCGCCAATAACATCAAAAAATACTTCACCATTCGAACATTAGCTCCAATAAAATGTTCTAAAGAGTAACTTTATTGCACGTTTTGACTTCTTTGACAAAACGCGCAAAAAAATCTTTTGTTACTTTTTTTTATCCCGGGCATTGCTTTGTACTTATTTCTTATCTTAAATGGGTAGATACTTTAAAATGATACAAATGAGTTCACTTGACGTAACACAAATCTGATCATAAAAATAATTATGATGATAGTGGTTACAAAGAGTGACCTTATCGCGTCTTTTGGTTTTTAAATTCAAAGCTTCTGTGTAGAAGCCAGCATGTTTAAACATACACAGCTACAAATTATTGTAAATATCGTGGCTGGGATCCGTCAGTATTATGCCCCAGTAGCTCAAGAATACTTGTGGCGATCTTGAACAGCTATTTCTAGATTCTCCAACTTCTGCTTCCTTCACCACTAATCGGTGCGACAATGTTTTTTACAAGAAGCAAGAGTGCGTTCTAGCCGCCGACGTTTCCTTAACAGGATTTCTTCAGTAGGTCTCGGCTTTGTCTTCTAACTCATTCTTGAGAGCTATTCATGAATGTCAGTTCGGGATTTTATCTCCTATTACATGTACTGTCAAGCTTACAAGATTGGGTCAAAGTTCATGAAAATAAAGATTATGTTTAAATTGTAATATTTCCAATAATATTCAATCTAATTACATGCTTATACCAGATATACCAGAATGGTAAGCATTATAAAATATTTATTTACCGTGAGAGAGAGCAATAAATTCACTTTGTTACATAAGATGAAGCATATCGCTGTTAATGGCTATCATGTCTAATATCCTTCTAGCAAGTATGCCAGAAGATGTTGAAACCCCACAGCGCACGAATTGAAGGTACTATAATAGTAGCAAATTTTAAGGTAGGTAAAAATATCATTGGTGAACAAAGCGTAGGAATCTAATCCACCATAACAGGTAGTTTCATGGGAGTAATGAGGTTTACACATAATATCTGTTGGTATTTATTTTTTTACAGAAAGCGCATTGCGTAACTTATTCCTAATCTGGAATAATTGGTAGAATCGAGTTGTAGAGATTAAATACAGACGCACAACTACCTACCGATTGTCTACGAGTACTAACCCGACTATGTTACATCCGAACGGTTAATGCGGGTAGCCGTGAAATATAACCTACATTGCAAACATCTCTACCAATAAATGACAAAAAATACAGTTAATTAATAAAAAAAAGAATTACTAAATCGTAGATGTTGTTAAAAATCAACAACTTCGATTTTTGTCTAAAATAAATCCCAAAATAAGAAGGAATTAGGTACTTTTGGTCGCTATAGGAATCCAAACTGTATCTAGTAGGTACTTGTAAAAAGCGAATTAAACATAGACTTATTTTCTATACAAAGCGATTCATTAATTTACAGAAAAAAAGCTACAATCTATCTTAATGTAATTATTAGGTATACCATTAGAATCAAATAATATCTAAATACTCAACTGTACCGCTTAATCCTCTATCCGCATTTGCGCACATCACGACAGTGACAAATCGAATACAATGAAACGCATCTCGCGGCGACCTATGTAGAGGGGATTGTCAAAATGGCGCCGAAATACTCGCTGCTGATTGGCCGCCCGCGCCCAGCATCCCAAAATCGTCGGCAGCAGGTAGATCTTCACTCATATGGCTTGTCTGATTCGTTCGTAAAGGGTGGATGGTAAAGTAGTGAAGACAGTTTGTTAATTTTATTTTATTTTACTAACTTTTTACGACATTTACGTCTTATCTTTTTGATAGACTAGAATATAAGTAAATGACAATATTTCAACAAACGACTGCTTCTTGAATTATTTTATCCTTAAGTTTCAAGTAAATCACTTACCTAGTTCAATATCACAAAATGTAGAGACTTAATTTAGTTCATTTAAGACTTTCTAGAATAGACTTTGCGACAGATGTGAAAACTTTAATTACACTCGGTACACCAAGTTATTGTGACAATTCAGCTTCCATCGAAAGAGCACGATCAATGGCCGTCATTTAAGAAGAAGTACTGTTTTTCATAACTTAAATGTATGTACGTACGTACCTACCAACATTGGAAACTAATGTAATGTATTAAGCTAATGTAAGCATTTAAAGAGAAGCGAAAGAGTTTTACCAGTGGAGTTAAAACTTCACAGCTCGCGGTGGTTGCACCGTGATTGGTCTGACGTCGTTAAAATTACTGAATCGATACGAAACGAACGATTGTTTTGTTAGTGTTCTAACCCCACAGGATCGTTTTGTATGTACGTATATGTAAACATATACATTATATAAACGAATTTCATAAATTACAAATAATTATTTCCATTTGCATGATAAAGTTTTTTCTTTATTAATAGTCCGTAAAAAATAGTGGCAAGTGTGAAAGATTTCAGTACTTTTATATATTTTATTTTCTATTCTTTTCATCCATAAATTAAGTAAATATATTCAAAACTACAAGAAGATACTCACTATACTTACACGCATACTTAACAAGCTTTAGTTATTGTTTTACTTATCGTAATAATTACACATAATAAGTGTTATTATTTATACATTATTATTCTATTAACGATATATTGATAGTAGTGTAATGGCGAGGCTGAACATCGTTAATAAGCCATATTGTGGTCATAATATTATAGTAGCGTACAATTGGAGAGGTCTATGTCCAGCAGTGGACAAGTATGGGCTGATGATGATGATTGTGGTCGGCCCATAGCAATACTTGATGGTAGATTACACTGGATGTACAAATATAATATAACTAACGACATGTGTGCAATAGTCACCAAATGAGGTTAGAGCAATAAAAAAATGGAATATAATAAGTTGAGCGCCTAAAAATACTAAGTTGAGCAGCAAAATTACTAATTGAGCAGCAAAGTATTTATTAGCGGACCAAATCAGTAATTTTGTCGCTAAGTCAGTATTTTGGTTAGGTTAGGTTAGACTTTTTTGATGTACGTTTAAATACTATCAAAAAAAATCAGTTCGTTTAGATGCTTTTGACTTCGATAGCGTCTACTAGTTGCCGCACAGAGCACTGTCACTGAAACGAAGGATCTGACACAAAACCAATGATCGTTTTCTTCTGTTCTAAACCCACTGTGTCGGCAACGGTCTACGATTTATGGCATAATCCAGGCGAACCTGTTTTGGAGAGCGAGTGCAGACAGGAAAAACTTTCTGTTTTTCTTTATTTTTAACATATTTTACTAAGTTAAGTTATAAAACATAATGTTAAATATTTACATAATAACCTCGTCGCTTTCTTAATAGTAAAGGCTATGGGCTTGTGTTCTATAATAGCATCCTTAATAGTGTAAACATATTCTCGTTAAATGTTTACTATACCTAATTACCATAGAAGTTGTACCTAATTATACAACGCACTACCGCACATAGGAAATTATGAAACCTGTAATGAAGATTATCGAGGTGTTGGATAATTTCAAGAGAAATTATGGCAAACACTATGGAAAAGTGGTTGGTTCCTGACAGAACTGCCTCGAGGGCATAAGCGCGAAACCGCGTTGAAGCGAAACTATGCACTTTTTAGATAAAACCGTACATCATAAATTGCAAATTGACTGAATGAGAAAGTTGTAGGGATATCTTGCCTTTTTAAGATAGATTTTTGTTTCAATGTACAATTGTTTTTGTTCGATATTCGAAAATCGCTTAAGTTATTATACTAGTACCAAAAACAATCGAAGCGGAGCATATTTCGAGCGGATTCAACCGCACCGGTTGCGGTGCATCGAACGATACAGAAGAAACTTTACGACATTGGACCCGTTCAGACCGCCTGTGTTCCTTGCCGATGCCGATACACTTCTATCAGTTGCGAAAGTTTCAATTAATACATCCCATGATTATCCCGTAGTAGTGGAGATATGTCCTTTTCTGTTTGTCGCGGGAGCAGATTTAGTGCGGCGCCGCGGCGTGGCGTCGCGAGGCAAAGGGGGGGCGGGGGCGACGTCGCTCGTAAAGCATCGGTCGGCACACTCATCTGACGCGCGCCTCGGCGGCCACGCGTTGCGTAACACCATCGCCATAAACAACACGCCACACACCGGCCCACACGTCTGCGAACCCACGTGCCACCGCGGACTACCACTGCCACAATAAACACACATTATAATACACTCGCGACAAACGCACAACACGCGACGACAACCGTGCCTACGTAGTGGCAACAGAGTGCACGGCACAGACTTGCATGACAAACGAACTGTGTGTGAAGCGCCAAATGTTGGAAGTGTGAGATGGAACCCGCGCTCCCGACGGAGAGCCGCCGCGACCCGGCCTGAAGGTGAGTTTATTGCCAATTTATTGTCGAAAACTTCGCTCGGGTCTCTGGGACAGAAGTTTGTTTGTGCGGGAAACTTTTTCGAGGTTTCTTTCGCTGGCTGAGTAGCGGGGAAATGTTTAAAACGGTTTAGATTAGGCCGTGAATGTTGAATAAGAATGGCCTACGAGCGGCGCAGCCGGGCGCAGCAATTTACGAGCCACGTGCGTCTGTGCCTCGTCTGCGCTCTCTATAATACACTTTGCCGTGATAACGGTTTAATTACCTCCAACGGACACTATTTACCATTGTATATGAAAGTACAAGTTGCTAGTTCTTAGTAATTATTTAGCGTAAAGGTAGTTCCTAGAAAAATATAGACAGTTAAATGATTACAATTAAAGCAGAAGAGAGTTTTTTATCAATATGTTCAGTATTTTTTATAACCTACTTCAGAAACACATATAAAAATATAATATTAAATCCTAACATTATGATAGTTCATACTCTAAGAACTGTATATCTACACGGAGTAATATCATAAATATTAATAGATGACTGTAGGTAACTGAAATATCTAATGTAGAGTCAATTGAGGTTACAGTTCACGTGAACTATAATTACGATGATTAATATCGAGGCAATACTTAACACAATCTCATAGTATAAGATGCAAAATAAAATAGATACCTAACAAGAAAAATCTATGAAACAATTCGGCGAAATGAAATGGCAAAAAAAAGTTACCATGAATATTACACAATACATCAACAATGGTGAATAAACGTAGAGAATAATAATAAGAATCGGCACCCCTCGTTGAAACGGACACCACCTTTCTCGCTCTACACTAAAAGGGGTAAGCGAGAAAGCACGAGAGCGATCTAGAGTACACATTTAAAAAATACCTATGAAGAGAAACCTGTTCCGTGGTACAAAAGTATGATAGGTGCTTATTAGTCGTAAAAATGTAGCAAAGTCGGGTGACTTAGGGGGTGGGTACCCTAAGGTGTTCATGAGAATTATTTATAATGGTCTGCAGTATATTAAAATATATTTTTACATAATTTTACTGTACTGTACTTAAATATTGCTAATACTATTATAATTGTGTTAATTAAAATAAATAAACTATAGTAGGTACTTCTTTAACTCATTTATCATCATTTACTGCACACAAATAAGGACTAATAGGTGCATAACACTCTAACCACAGCTGGTGCAGTACAAAAAAAAAACTTTTTTTTTTCGAATTTCGTTTCTGTTTTCCTAGTAACGCGTGGAACTATCGCGATGTAATAATTTATTTACTATTAATAATGTTGTCATTCACTAAACAATATTTGAATATTAACTTTATAATTCCACCCGTTACACAGCAAATAATGACTGTACAAAGAAATAAAGTGATTCTTTTTTGCATTACTATGTTCAAGAAAGCAGTCATAATACCTAAACATTTTCAATTATTAATAATGCCTCAGATGATATAGACAATCTTTGACATTTAAATAAATATAGGTATATTGTAAATATTTGAACTACCTATGTGATTGAAGGCAATATTTATTTCGATACAAGATTCAATAACTCTCAAATTTGGGGTAATTAAAAAATAAAAGAAAATTCTAATCTAACCTGCCTGTATGTATTTCGTTTCATTTCCTTCTTTAATTTCGTTATGAACGTTCGATCGACGTTAACCTATTTGTTTCAATATGGTTACTTGACATGTGCAAGAATTATTATACCCAATACTTATTGATCAATTATGATCCAGACGGGAAATGTAACTCAAACGTCAGAAACTTAATACACAACATTAATATGTACCTTTTATATTAGACTGTCTGGTCCTCAATAACTTGAAAGATAATACTTTTTATACACAAATGCATTCTACACAAGAGACATTTTATAAAATGTGAATATGAAATAATTAATGTGCTATCCACAACCCATCCAACCTACCCATAGAAAATGAGAAAAAGTACTTAAATCTTTCTAGTATACTTATCTTTCATATTTTTTTTTTCTGTATATAAGTTCATCTTCTTAAACAGCATTAAATAAACATTACTAAAAATGTCCTATCGTTTTAAAAAATCTCTCCAAATCAGATTTTCAATTAAGCCTCGACATTAATTTGACAAAAAAATGCTACCTACTACCACTATCTTGATTAATAGCGAAGTAGTTTGGTACAAAAGCTTCGAGGTATGCTATCATACGTACACATCAGTTGACAATCCCACACACTTGTAGCAACTTTACCGAGAAAACAAGTAAATGAAGTCCTCTAATGATGACGACGACGGCATAACAGAGATAAAGGAACTGGGGCCAAAGTCTACTACACACTGGTACTTGCATCGCTCTGGCATGGTACTGGCAAACGATGTCCATTGCTGATTACGTTACTTTCATTTCACTGTCCGTCGTAGTAAAACAGCAATGCATATCGTTTGCCGGTACGATGCCAGAGCGATGCAACTACGCGACTGTAGCAGTCTTGGCCCGCTGGTACTGACTGTTGTCGGTAGATGTGCAATTATTCCATTTTTGTTATATTGAAATAAGAACAACTGCAAGTACAAAGATGTGGTATGATTTGAATCAATTCAATTTCAATTTGTTTGAATACATACCATTTTGGCAGTAGGAAATATCATTGAAATTAAGTTTAGCAGTGTACTTGCAACTTTGTGATTCTTTAATTTCAGACAGTTTCTTTGGCAATAATAGGTAAATTAAAAATAATAACCTGATTTGTTTAACGTTTCTAATGACACTTTTGTTTCTTCACATAAAATTGGTATTGCCTTATAAGGTACTATACCTTAAAATTGAATGTCATACTGATTTCAACCTTTGTCCCCGCCAATCCAAGCAAAGAGCCACTTCCATTGGCGGTGCAGGCAAGGACTTCCTTCAAACTACCAAACATCTTTAGATACGTGAAAGTAAACGATGTTCATGTTACATCATACAGAATTCATATAATGGAATAATTTTAATCGAACCGACAAATAGTTTTGGTTTATTGGTTCAACATCGTCGTGGTATATTCGATCGGGCTTCTGATCTATGGTTAACAGACTCAGTCCCCCACAAATACTACAGAATATAGTCAATCAAAAAGATTTGAATAACGAATTGTATGTACAGCAAAGATAACGACTCAAATTTATGCTCATTATAAACGTTACTAACTCAAGAGTTACAAAACAGAAAACAGCGACGTTCTAGTAATGAACTGTCATTAAAAGTCAAATGCTCAGTAATAAACTTTCATGCACAATGTACTAGAAATAGTACAGATAAATTACAAACAACTCAATGAATCCTAAGGAATGTTTATGTACAGGATATTACCTACCTATGGTATTCAACATGATCTAAGATCCACATTACCTATATTTTTATGACCCAAACTAATAAACAAACTATGTAGTTTCAAAAAAATATTTTCTTGTTTTTTTTTAAGAAACGCGCACTAACAATACATTAAAAATCTACAAAGAACTGTGGTAGCAAGCCAACATTATTTTTTAATATATTTTGTGAAATCTACAGCCACGAATTTTTAATCAAAGTAATTTTCTGACGGTAAAAAATTCTTCACGTTACATTCACAAAAATATTACTATTCTATTTTCATCATAATAATATTATATAAAGATTTTATATTCAAAATGCAAAACATATTTCATAACACCATCGTTTAAAACTGGATCAAGGCAGCTAATGCACTCAGAGCGTTGGCGTCCACGGTAATTTCTGATTCAACTCATGCGCAACACCATATTTGCCTTATTTCACATCAGCACACATCACCAACACTGAGAGATTTCAATCTTCACTTAGGACGTTCTACTTATTCAATAATGTTGTCTTGACCATTTTCGGACACAGGCCAGATATGATTCAGCTGGGGACCACTTTGCAGAAAATGTCAAAACTTTTTTGACAGTAATATTATTATAATAAAATTTTTGTCTTTTAGAAATGTGGTCCTCCGTGAATGTCAACGTCGAAAATTCTACTAGGTATATTATGATTACACGCCGCCGTTGATTTATATTTTAGATGCCTACTTACCAAATCATTAAGGAATCTTTTCCTATGTAATTTTTATAATCCATGAAATTAGATGCAATGTTGTGCTACATATTTATTGTATCACATCACAACGTGCACGCAATAGTTTAGATCGTAAAAGTGACTTGGGAGAAATCAGTATTGTTTAATCAGTATAAGATGTATTTATGATTGAACACTTGATTGATAGGCTTCAGTCAGTTCCCGTAATTATGATAATTCAAACAGTAGCAGTGCGACTTCGCTTGGATGGGCATTCGTAACACTGACAAATTGAATATCACCAGTGTGAGAACTTTCTATTACCTTATTCAAGGTTTTTCCACGGGGCAGGTTAATATTCATCAATGTTATAATGAATATTCGTTTGAAGACACCGCTCTTAGGTTTCCGTATGGGTTCCTCTTCGCGCGTAAAAACTGGAGTTACTTCACAGCAGTTGCTCGTATTGAGCATGAAATCGTCTTCATAAATTTCCATCTTAACGAGTGACGGCGGTTTTTCTAAAGTTTTTCAACATTGAGGAATACAAAAGTGTCGCCGTGTCAACTCCCGGCCTCGCGACATTCGCATTGCCATAATAGTGCCAACTTGACAAGCATCTGCCCTTATCGAATTTGATTAAACCCCATGTTTATTTATGATAAGAATTAAACTTGGAAATAGGAAGACAATAAATATTTAATGACACAAAAGTAATCATTAACTGACATAGTAAAAGAAACAAAGTAACAACGTACAAATATGTAGGAAAAGAAGAGCATCAATAGCTTGGCAATATTTAGAAATACTGCGTTCCATATTAAGTTCGTTGGAACAAAATTAATTACATGACAATTATCACTTAACCGTAGATGGACTTTGAAAATTTAGCAAATTAGTTAGGCTTTTGATAAAAAATACCGGCACCAACTACCAGAATCATCTTTCTGAGCACGCACCAACGATTGGGACTTTTAATTTGTGCAAAAACTCGACCCGAAGCGTCAAAAATTACTAAGAAGCAGGTGAATCTTCACCGCCCGTGCCTCTTCGTCGAAAAAAAAATCAACCAACATCTGTTAGTGTGAAATTAATGCAAGTATCGTCCATAAACACGATCATATCTGTTTGAAACACGTCGTCGGAGACAAATTGCAGTCACTTCAATCGTGGCGTCCGGGTGTCCCACCGGCGCAATGGAATACGCAAATAGCCCGATTGTTTCATTCCGCACGTTTGGTGGAATGAGCGAATCAACCTTAAGGGCGAGGGAACAAAATGCAAATTCCTTTAATGGCTTTCGAACGTAAAGAACCGTAAGCCTGACCGTAAAGCACCGCTCTTCAGGTTTAAATCCGCATAATTATCGAATAGCCCATAAATTGTCCTACCGGTGCTCGGTGCGGTGCCACGTGTCCTTGTATTGTCTTCATTTTGTTGCTCTCGTTTATTCAGGTTTTTACCTAGGTTACTTGTTTTATCGCCTGCGAATAAATTTTGCCACACAAATCCTCTATGCATTTTAACTTTGAAACTGTGTTTGGAACAAAATATTGCCGTTCAGAATGTTTCTTAATGGCCGCGGATGAATGACAAGACCGACCAAGAAATAAGTAACTGTATCGTGCGTTTATCAGCACGTTGCAAATTGTATGATGATAAAACTTGTCCAGTAATTAATTGAATGTTTATTGCATTAATTGATTGGATACACACAAACAAAACATGAATGAATATCGCTACTCCAGTGCACGTCAGACTTGCATATTCATCTTTGATATGCTTTGAATTTTTGCACGTATCTAAGTATAATAGTTCTAGTAAATGTAATGTAGTGTAATGTGTAATGTATATTTACTTATAAATGAAGTAGTAAACGCGTGGGTGGTAAATATTTCATAGTAGAAAATTTGAATCTTCTGCATAATGTCAATTATAATTTTGAGCCTATTTTAAACTTTGAAAAATGTGACAAAAAGAGAAGACGATGTCCATACCAGAATGTCTTTCAAGTTCTATTAGTTTGTCTGGAAACTAATGTAATTCTAATAATGTTTGTGTAGGTACATGTTCACCTATAATATTAGTAGGTAACTACCGACGACTGTACCAAGCAAATGGAATTATGAGGTGAAAATTATCGTAATAAGATTTACGATTACAGAATCAGCAGTCGGTCCCGAACAAGTTAGTCGTAAACGATGAAGTGAACAGACATTAATGTCAATAAAAGAACCATAAAGTCTATTAGGCGTCATAAAGTCGCCGCATCTGGGCAATAGATAACTTACTGCTTTGCGTAGGTACAAATTACTAATAGATAATAACATCAATGAAAGATTACAAAGGACGATGTAAAATTCATTACTTAACTTTCTTTTCCAAAAAAATATCGGCAGAAATTTTACGTTTCTACATTGTTTAAAATCCCGTTCTTGTAGAGTTAGGCCCGTAGATTTATTATAACTAATCCATCTTTGGTGTATTGTCTGATTCTAATAAGGTGACATAGTAACTGATGCTAATCACTCCACAGAACCCCATTGATTCTACACCCTGTAGGTACACATACAACAGAGCACGGAAAAAATCAGCCAGACGGAATATTTCTTTCCGTGACATAGCATCGGGCAGTTCAATGATATTCAACACATTCGCAATACAGTGACACAGCCTACCACCACAAAAGCTGGACTTTTTTATTTTTATTTCCATCCAAGTTCTTTGTGTCTACACCTTAGTGCAGTAAATTGCGTTCACCGATAAGAGAGCTTAGATAATAAAAAAAGCAAGGAAACGTAACTTTTGTCATGAACCACACAAACAGAGCTATAAATTACCGTAAGGTGTTGACCAAGGTTGTGCAGCTTTTGGCCACAATCATACTAAGCTCAGTGGTATTCATAACTCATTGTTAAAGTATAATATTATTAGCATAATAATTGTTTACCTGCTTACTTAAGCAGGTGATTGTGTGACTAGAAACTTTTGTCTAAATCTTGCTTGTCTAAACTGTTGTTTTGTCAGCTTGTGCAACGCTTCGAGCCCTGCATTGTTTCTGTTTTTGGCCCACTTTGAATAGTCCTTTCTTATAATTTACGACTTAACGGAGCTTAAAAGAATTTTGTAAACATAACGGAGCCCCTTTTTTGCATATTACGATCTTTTCACTACTTTGCATCACAATAGGTAAGGAAGACTCACTGCGACTTTTGCACAAGTGTAGCTGTAAAGTTAGTTGTTTTACGCCTTGCACATGTTGTAATATTTTGACTTCTGTTTATAATAAAGACAATGGTGTAACAAATGTATCAATAGCTTTGCTTCCGTTAAGCACTTGCAATTATTAAAACACGAGTCTCGCTTTTGTGTTATTTCTTCCACTGGTAGTTTTTGCAGAGTGTGATTCTTCATCATTATTCTTGGCGTGAAGTTTTGGAAGTAGCTTGCTGGTGGTTCGCTCGAAAATTGTAATATTTCAAAATTAATCAAGAGTAGCGTTCGCTTGAGTAATGCGCGAAGTTTGGGCCGCTACCCGGGGTGGCGGAGGCGGCGGCGGCGCTGGGCGTGCGTGCCTACTACCCCGCACACTTGAACCAACTTTGGTTACACCGAATTTTAGAATTTTGCACCACTTCTGCATACGTAACTCAATTACGCGACTGACGTGAATAAACTTTGTACTACCAATGGTTTTATGTGTATGCCATGACGACGTCATTGTTAACGAGACGACCTAACCAGTCCAATAGGCGTGCCGAAAAGTATTTTGCAGAATAATACGTTCTACAAAATGTATTTTAGTTTTGTGTAGCCTTCACAAGTACTTATTACGAAGTAACACTTTAATACTAAGCAGTAAGCTAAGTCTATGCCAAACAGAGCCCATTTCAAAATAATTCTAAATACTCCATAATCTTATGAGCCAACTGTGTAGTGTATTCGTATTGTTGTATCTATACAGAAATCGGTATTTCGTGGAGGCCGCACGTGGAAGCCACCATGTGACAAACCGGTCTTGCCCTGGCACTAGTAACCTCTAAATGACCAGCCCAGTCATTGTGCGGATCCAAGCTTTATGTTGCTGGATTAAAATAAGCCGTTCTGTCCCACTAAAGTTTAGAATGAATTACGATATAAGAAACCGGTCATCCATAAGTGTGTTTATTCTATGCAATCATTTCGTTAGTATGTACAAATACAATAAATTTGCATTCAATATTGAACAAGTGCATACAAAAACATCTTTCACGTGTGATATTAATTGACTTTTTGTGTGGCATCATTTGTGTTACCTTCATTCTATCTACTGGTCTCTATTCCGGATATTCCCCTGCTATCCCTAGAGATATCGTTCTAGATCGTCGCACCAACTGCCAACACAACGTGTAATTAAATATAAAAAATATATATTGTTTATTTCAAATAGGTAGGTGACTGGCTTCTAACTAGTGGTTTGCGGTTACACAGTCCTAACGAGCCATCGGAACTTTGAGCTGAGTTGAGGAATTCTCTCAAACACTTTAAGTTTTACCATTTGGTGCTTTTGCAACTTGGTGTGGTTACATTTGCAACTCCCACCCAACTTCGTTTCAAAACTTTCGTATGAAACAAAATTAATTCACGTTTCTGCACCGTATTACTTCGTTAGGTACTTTTATTTAAATTTGACATTAAAAAAAAAACAAAAGTTTAAATAAAAGACCAGAACTTTACAGTTAAATTTAAAATATCCATAAATTATCCGAACAAAAACAAAGTACAAAATCATTATAATATTTAATTGTGGTGCTGAAAAGTGGGGGCTAGGTATTCAGCGCTCGCTTGCCGACTCATTTACCATAGGAAACAAAGCATTACACACAATAGCTATCCATTTTACAACAATTATATTAATAAGAACCTGAAAGAATCCAGACAAAAAGCAGTTGAATCGAATATAACTTTCTAGTATTCGAGACTTGCGTTTGTAAGGTGCCGGAAAAACTGCAACCATTCTATAAAAATGCATTTATAAGAATAAACCCGCTTCGGAATGCCTCCATGTCGTCTGCAAGGAGACGTCGATTGTGAAGATTTGTTCTGAGAATGTCTTCTTTATTGTTGGTGTGTTTAGTGTCGTATTTGATTGTGTTTGTTATGGTTTTTAGGTCGTTTCGTAACGAGAGCGTAATTGCTCGGAGTTTTTGTCGGCAAGCGAGCGCGCAAGGTGTAGATACAGAAAATGCATAAATCGCTCCGAATGTTTAAAGAACGGCAAAGTGTGTATCCGATGACTTATACGGATATTTCCTGTGAAATATAATAATATATTTCAACTTATATCTAATTAAGCTTTTTTTAAACGGGAAAATAATAAGTCGGTAACACATTTCAATCAAAGATATTTTTTATAGTAGTGTCACTTTTTACAGTAATCGAAATCGTTCAACGCAAAACTTTTGAAATGTCTACAACAATTTATCTAAATCAATAAGACCACAATTTCCACTTGTTAAAGTATCATTTATTCGAACGTTCGATTGACATAATTCTGAATGTAAATGATAGTGTTAACAGTCAACACTGCAATAACCGTGAGCGGTAATCAAAGGAAATTACACGTTTAGTTAATTCATTTGTAATTAGTGTTCAGACATACTCAACTACCTCCTCTGGAACTGCATGATTGTTGATCATGCGATGTTCTGCAGTGCTATCTTTATTCATGTTTACTTTTAGTTTTAACTTTCCTAGATTTTTGTTTAGTGCATCTTCTTCTTGTACGTACGTTTTTGAAATATAAGTACTATGAATAAGCGTTTGACCAACATCCTATCCAATGCTAAGCAGCGGTGTGCTCACTGCACACTTGTTCATTAGGTACCTATTTACCCGTGACTTGAAGACCTCCAGAATATACTGCGCTAGAAACACAGACTGACATGTCTCGCCTTTCAACTGCCGGATGGTAAATTATGATTTCATAATTTTGTATTTGGTTTCGGATACCATAGACTTCAAAATGGCTGGTCTAATAATATGTTATATGATAGAAGAGAGATTATACGAAATTCGGCAGTTAAAAGGGTGGTATACGAATGATGAAATTGTAAGTCTGTTATGACCTTTCGTCCGCATGTCATATTATATCAAGTGTAATAACTATCTAACACGAATAAAAGACATGCCATAAAATCGCTACTTACTTATTTCTCCCCTGCTGGTCTGGCACTTGAAAATAAAATATCTACTACTTATAATATAAGCGTAGCGTGAAAAAGGGCTTATTGAATCAACCTACTGAATATTTGTACGTGTAAAATATATCGAGAGTCCGTGTTTTTTGCAACCGTTCAAGGAAATAAGAATTGTTTTCTTTTAAAACAAATCAACAAAAGAGCGAGTCCGAAAACGATGAATCATAGAATAAAGTATGTGGTTGCATCTCTTGCATTTTCAACTATCTATGACAGATTTATTTTTTTAGAAAACACCCCCATTGCCGTTCAGGTGATAGGTGCTTATAGATAGTTATACAATTTCCGAATGAAAGAGCAGACAGCGTATGCTATTATATTGTCGTGTGACAAGAATCTAGCTTAACCAAGTTACGGTTACAGGTCTGGAGTGGACCCACAAGAGTGACAACCTCAAGGTTCTATTAGCGTCGAGTACAATTTGCAAAATCGGCACCAAGTCGCCGTGGCATTCTGATCCGAGCAGCCAATTATCTACTGATTTGAATACGTTTAGCGATTCTCAATGCTTACCTAGTATCATAATCTATTGTTATTCTATCGAGTTATGCTACAAGTGTAAACTTTGTAATATAAGTGGATAAAAGAAGAAAAAACGGTTTTAAAATATTCTTGTTATATTTTAACTTGTTAAAGTCCTTAATTTTGTAATTCTGTCTCACTCTCTCACTCATTTAGAGAGAATAAGTAACAAACAAACACACTTCACGCCTTTTAATCCCAAAGCGCATAGGCAGAGGCAAATGCCCACGGTTCAGCAAGCGTATTTAACCCAACGTGACAGGGGGTGAGCCTGTCGCATGAATTAAATTACGAATTAAATAGAAATACAAAATCACAGGCTGTTTTTAAATATCTAGTAATCTTAGCTTGCCTTTTTTCCGCCTTGCATTTCAAGTAGGTACCTACCACCCAATTTTTCTTCAAATCAACTTCTGATTTTGTAAAAATACAAGTATGCTGGTACCTAGCTTGAATTAAACATGATTCTCACATTTCTTTTTAATAAAGCTCACTTGATTAAAAATAGATCGGACGTCGCGTCGCAAGCTCATTAATTCAAACTGAATCTCAGCGGCGCAGCGGCGTTTTAATGCCTCACTTTGTCTCTATAGGACCCAATGAGTTGTACCAATGCTAATAAAGTCGAGCTGGCTTACACACTTGATTGATGGATTAAAGGCCGTGTCTTAAAATAAGCAAAAAGGAAAAAAAATACACCGCACAGAATAAACCAACGTAC
Organism: Conopomorpha cramerella; assembly: GCA_012932125.1. Classification (NCBI taxonomy): domain Eukaryota; kingdom Metazoa; phylum Arthropoda; class Insecta; order Lepidoptera; family Gracillariidae; genus Conopomorpha; species Conopomorpha cramerella. The sequence continues at coordinate 38,601 of SJJU01001668.1, read as the reverse complement.
ATTTAAAGTTAAGTGAAAGCGATCCCGCTCGCTCAATAAGTACAAAATCGACCAATTAAATACACGTATAAGTTACAAAATCTAAGATTATCGTCACATCACCAACAACCATTTCGCAATGCAAGGTTGTTGAAGACCTTGTACTACGGCACTGTCGTTCGGTGTTTGGGTATCGTTCGCTGGGAACTGTTTTAGCAATAGTTCTCGGACGCGAGTGTAACGTGGTACGGGGCTCTCGGCGAGTAATGTTATGAGCAAGCCATTATCGTCTCCCTCCGTACCGTAAAACATTACGTAGTCTTGGAGCTGTTGGAAGTATTTGGAGCTGTTATTACTGTTTGGATATATTATTTTGGTGTAGATGCATAGGTAGGTTGGGTTTTATTTTCATGAAATATCGCTCTACGATTTTTATGGAATTAGATTAAAGTAGAACACGTCGAATTTTTCGTACCTAATATTTTCTCTCTGTACCGATTAACTACGTATTGTTAATAATTATCTCTTCCTACGACCAAGAAAAATAGAAGCACGTTTTTTTTTAAATTATAGTTTATTTTTGTAATTTAGTTTTATAAGAATTTTGTAAGAATTTTCCTTTGAAGAAGTCAGAGTTGTGTCCGCTCTACATGATGTCCACATTAGAATCCTCAAGGATTCATTCTCTAGACAATTCGGCTAAAAGTGGAGTACGTCCTGAACTGTATTCACAAACACGTAAGAGATTTAAACAGTTCCTTATAGATTTGAATCTAACTTTACTGCTGTAGTTGGTTCAGAAATAATAAGAGAAGATTAAATAATGGAAAGAAAATATTAGAAAAGTCAGACCGGGTTAAATGCTACTGAACCCGTGTTTGTTGTGTAAGTTTGGAATAGCCCCGTAGTTGCATTTACTCTGGTTGACTATTTATTGGTACTCACTTAAGAAATAAATCCCACTTCAGGTACCAACACAACTTTAGATAAAATTTTTACTAAAGACAAAATGTTGGATGTTAAAACTCTGTACTTTCGTGAGGTAAAGTATCCTCATCCCACTTGTCCCGGTCGTCGCTCACGAATTCCCGACCAGCGCAAGTTTGGCGTCAACATAAACTAACATCCGGCGGACGCTGATGTATTGCCGCCGCAGAACTATGGAAACAAATCTCTCTCAGTAATAATTTACGGACGCAATATGGCCCCGCAGTTTCCAAACAAACAAACAAACAAAACAAAAACGTACAGAAGCGCGACTCGTGATAAAAGATGTCGCCACGCTCGCGCGAACACCACTTCAAAGATAGACTAGGACTTAGATAGTGCACTGACATACCAAACAGTACACGTTCATGTAGGAGAACTGAAAAAGGAAGAACGCTCACCGGCGAGCCGCCATCAGACAATCAGCCAATCAGCGGCTGCGCAGTAATTATAGGTTGCGTTCAAATTAGGTTGGACGCTCCTATGCGACTGTTAATTAGAAATAGGATTTCTTGATTTACTATCTCACCAATTTCATTTCTCGTGCCCGTGCGATGCAACTTCTAAGCTCTCTCGACGACGGTCCTGTATAATTGCCGAAATATCCTCACGAAAAAGTGACTCAGTCAGTGGTCAGCAAATTAAATACCCTCTTCGTGTTAGGGTTGTCAGCTCGATAAAATGCTTCGAATCGCCGGGTGCCTATCGTCATTCCTGACTCAATTATTTAAAAACGAATGTCGGTTGTGTGTGGTTGTGTCTCCTTCGGTCCCTATGTTGTTTTGTATGCCCGTCTCTGTCTAGCTGCGGGCCGCGGCTGCGTTTGCGTCGCGCGATAACTGCGGAATGTGCTGCCGGCTGACTTCACTCGAGCGGCACTCATAGACAATTTAAATTGGAGAAATTGGTACTTCGAGGAACTGGTAGTAACGGACAAATGTTGATTTGAGATAGCTTGGCAAACATCAAGGGTCAATAGCATCGAGTAGAGTGATTTAGTGATAAAAAAACGAAGATTTTCCTTACTGTGAATATTTTTCACTAAACAAAACTTAATAATAATTTTGTATCGTGAATAGGTAGAAATATACCTGGTTATTTCGATCACACATTTTATACTGCAAGACAATCAGTAGTTAATACTTCAGAATTTATAATAAGTTAATTATTACCCACTGACATAATAAATGCAGCGGGATTGACGGTTGAATTTTTTTTCTCCGTTCCATCATAAAACAGTTCAACGTCAACCATGTATAAAATTACCATTAATATGTATGGAGTCAATAAATTATATAACGACCTCATGATTTATACGTTCCATGGAAGTCATTGGTAGGTATCACTATAAGATTACGAACCTACTTGTACCTGACTGATATGAAGAACGATGTCCGCAAAGCTACTTGTCTATCACCGACTGTAGAGCTCATCTTGTCCGTGACTGTACTAAATAACATCAACATTTTGATGTCATATTTCAAATGTCCTACACTGTAACTAATTACAAGGTGCAATTTAATTGGAGAACAAATTAAAAAGTTAACTTTTTACTGTTGGGTATAATTCGATTAATTCTTCGGTATCGATTTACAATGAGTTATCTACACCCTCCTTACTTGTAGGCATAGAAAAATTACCTGTCTTAAAACATTCTCTATTGTACAAAGTAAAATATTTTTGTTCACAGTGTTTAAAAAAAATAACCGTCGTAGAGAAATCATATGACTGATTTCAAATACCAAGACATTGAGCCAGATTTCTATCATACTAGACGAAACGCTTCATTTTCGATCTTCCAAGTAGATTGTTTATTATTATATTCTTATTATTATTCTATAAAAAGTTTTCTAATGCATCTGTCATAACGGTGACCGTACATAATAGGTAAAGTATTGTTGATATTTCTTAACAAGTTTAGCACTATGAGTAACATGTAAAGCGCTGTTAGTTATTACAAAACTCTAAAGGATATTTGAGTTTAGTTACACAGCCGAGTTGGACCCGAGGTCAAGATACCCTCTACTGCTTTTAATATCTACATGGGTAACAAGTTCGATTGACGCCTCCAGACCACGTAACGTTTTAGTGACGAGGTGGGGCATTTATTGAGTTTATCTAGGTGGTTCATCTATTTTTATGATAATAGCGTGCAAAACGTATTCAGTATCTGGCTTCCATAGAACGCGGATGAAATTCCGGAACATTTCTTGTACTAGTACGTATTTAATTATTTAATAATATATCAAAACAAGTAAGTACTTGACTAAGTACTAGTGACTTGGGCTAAGTAGCCCTACGTTCGACAGTTTTTCTTCTATAATAATAATATTTTGTACATTATAATAATCAAATTCAAAGATATTTACTCAGGAGAGTAAGCATACGTGAAGTTTTAGTAATTAGATAAAAAGTTATATATAAGAAAAAAAAAACATTTCCTTTTGTAAGTACCTAAACGACTCAGTTTGAATGAAAATAAAACATAATGAGGTAAACTATTTCAAAGCAATTCCGAGCCTCCACTAGCCGACAAACAAAAAGAAAACTTTCCCTTACTTGTGAGGAAATTTTCAAGTTGTGAGCCAGCCGCATTTAGGTTAGCATAATAAGGCTTTCTGGATTAGGTGCGGGGCTCTTGAGTGGGAATAAGCTCTTGGGAAATCCAAGCTCGCTTTCCTTCTAATTTATCGTCCCTCCGACACTGTGGCCTCTGTATTGGATACAGCGAACGAAATATACAGCGAGATGGATTAATGTACGCAACACTTGAAACTAATTGCTGAAAGTAGTGTTCTGTGGAAGGTAATTTTGCAAGTGGCCTTTGTGAAACAAATAGCAATAAAAGCTACCTTAACAGAAAAATAAAGCCTTAATTATTTTCTCTTTTTTTAAATAGGTACTGCCGTGATACATGAGAGACACAAGTGTTTGTTATAATCTCTAATGTCCTGGTAGTTCGCTGAGATCAGGAAGGCGTTCTGAAAATAACCTTTGTATCAGTAGGGTACGAATGATAGAACTTAAGATAATAGAGCGAACGAAAAGTAACAAAAAGTTTACCATATTTTATTCTTACAAATTCCCATTCTTATTAATATTTAACTTGGTACTCTTTACGACTTCATATGTTGGATAATAGTATAGACACAAGGTAAGTAGTTTCTAGAACGCTCAATAATAAATAACCGAATTGCACAATCCACGCAAAACTTACCAATCCTTTGCCGCAAAATCCTTCTGGATTTAAAACTTCCCTCCGTCTTTTTAGTTCTCGCGAAAGCCGCAAGCTTTGCTGTATAACGAATAGTTTGGATGAGAGCCACTAAAAACAAAGCTGCCCGACCTCCGCTATATATTACTGTCCACTAAACGAATTGATTTAAAGAGATATTTAACTAAGTGGATTTCTGCGGTTGACTTGTATTACGTCTTTGTTGTAGATGTAATGTAAGTTATCTGCTTTATGAAGTACTTTTTAATTAAGCTCACCTATTATGTACCTTCGAGTTATAAAAAAAAATACACTTCACGCCTTTTAATCCAAAAGCGGGGTAGCCAGAGGCCCTTGCTAAGCAAGTTATACCTTCTTGTTATACATTTTTATATATGGTCTAGCTTTACGTTCAATTATAGTTTACTTTATTATGGTTGTGTACTCAAAATTATATTTCCACATTAGATCTCACAAATGCGTATTGACAAATTCCTGTAATTTCAAAAGACCCGTGAGCCTACGTACCTAAAGTTTATCCAAAATGTACAGAAACGTTGTTTAAAACACATTCTGGGCATGCTCACTCCCCCCTATTAATTTCTAGGCCTGATGGACTGCGTAATGCTTAACGCACTAGCAACATACTTATGTATGTATACATAGATGGTGTTTGTTCACACAGACACTTCATTACGAGGGTAGATCGTAAATCAGGACTTCTAATATTAAACATGCCTCCGTGTAGCAAATTGCGATTCTGTCTGCAACGTGTGGTTTTACCATGTTTAGCTAATGATAGGATTAGGACACTGCAGGTAATAACTATGTTTGCGGGATTTGATAGGCGTGTATATCGACGTAATGATGTTGTGTATTAATAATTTTGACTAGTTTTAAGTGATTTTAATAACTGCTGAGTTAAAATAGAAGTGTGCTTAAGTGATTTACAGTTTTATGTAATTTACACAATAAGAATCGCTAGATGGGTTATAATAGGTAATTAGTTTGATAAACATTTTAATATTAGTTCAATCGGTTACTGGAATATGACTAGCACGTTCTTAACACGTAAATATTTATATTTACATGTTTACACTTATTACATAGTTATTGTGTTTCATCGTAGACCACATCGCTGCTTAATATCTGACAGGATGGTGGTCAAACGATTTTTCAATTTGTTTAAAAATAAATTAAAAATCTACGAAATCCCTTCATACCTACTGTAGTGAAAACGATAAAACCTATTTTACAAACACAGTTCAACTTGTAATACATCTTATTTTTAAGTAGTATCTCTGTTTCCATACGATTTAATCCACAGATACCTACGAAGATTAAAAAAATATACGAAAAAAATATATAAAAATACTAATTCATTTCCCTCAGCAGTTGTCAGGAGCGTCTCTTAGCTGGCGACTAATGCGCTTTTAATGTACTAAATAGCGTTCTTTGTGTACATTTGTAAAATTTCCTTTTGTTTGCGTTTGCGAAAGTTTAATATTAGATCTTTCTCTGTCCCTGGTTGTGTTAATGATGGGAGTGGTGTTTGTCGTTAAGTGTTTGTTAAACAGGGTCATTTTATAGTTCTACTACATGGGCGTTGTTACCGGGAATCAATCCCGTTCCCGTAGGAATTTTGAGATTCGCTATATAGCATATTGTATTATTCCGAAATAGTTTGTATTATTCCGAAATAGTTTTTTTTTCACTAGTTTTGCGTGACAGACTAACAAATATCCTTCCATCCAAACAAACTTTCGCATTTATGTTCTTCGTAGGATTAGAAACAAACAAAATAAATAACACACGAATCGGGAATCACAATATATATTAGGAATTTTCTTTAGAGGAAAAAGTATGGCAAACGCAGCATATTTGATCGAACCCTCCTATTTACGGCCCTTATCAAAGCACTTAATGAAAAAAGTATTCCTATGCCAAAAGTATGTGCCGTAGTGGAAATCGAAAAAAAGTGCCCGCCCAAGAAAAAGGAAAACTCGAAAAAATGCAATTTATTATGTTTTTATCTTTTTCTGACAGTATCTGGGCGCCCCGCTGCGTGTAAGAGACAGTAGGGGCCACGGAACCGCGGCGCCCCCTTACAAGGGGTGTTTATGACATTACACGTTTTGGGCCGAGTACATTGGTGTTAAAAGAAGTATTAACAAATTGCCAATTTAGAAGAAAGGCACGATTTTTATTGCCCACCTTTTTTGTTAGGTTAATGGCTACAGCACTTAAGGCATTCGGGTTTTCTAGAGAGAACACTTGTTACATCACTGGCTGGTAATAAAATAAAATGTAGCTGAAAAAAATTAAATACATTTTAATCCCAAAGCAGCGTCTACATAGGTACTACGTGTAGTAAGCTGGGGCATATCTACGGTTCACTAACTCAACGTTTTTTTTTAAAGAATTGTTATTTTTTAAACACTGTGAACAAGCAATTGACCACCGTCTTGCTTAATATTAAGCAGCGATGTGCTCTACGATGGACCACAGTTGTGAATTATAAGGTACACTATGGTTTGATGGTTCCACCGAGATGTTTTCCTTTACCGTATAAGCGTTATGAATAGTACAAAACAGTTATTGAAATAAAATATTCGCGATACATGTATTTAAAACGGCAAGCCAAATAGTTAATACAAACAATAATATTTTTCCATCATAACTTTAGTACTCCGTACACACGTATGAGAGATAAAAGTCATGAATTGGAAACAATAACATGTATTTTTTCGGCATTAAACGCGGGATTTATGTCAACAGCTTTCAAATACGATCAAAGTAGGTACCTACCGCAAATCGTTCGGAAAATATTCCAGTCATAAATATAAATATGTGGGTATTGGAACATAGTATCGATTGAACGCTTTCCATTGAGTTAACTTTGTAAAACATACGTGCTAAGCGAGTTTAGTTAACCATTTGCATTATAGATAGTCACAGTTTATTCGCTTTCAGAATAAACTTGATGTAGCCTGTAATTGTATTGGTCTATCTCATTAATTTAGTGAGCACCAGAAAAGGATAGAAGTACAATATCACAGGATGACAAGTAAATTCCAAAAGGTAATAAATGCGCCTAATAAGTCCTAAAGCTTTTTTGCAACTACATACTACATTTTTGTATCTTATACAAAACTCCAAGTCCTGACTCATTTATGCACTGACTCATCAACACTCAGTCCAAACCCTTGACCCCGGAAAACACAGTTGTTCCTTTTATGATGTTCATGTAAGCTAAGAAAGGATTTTTCAACATTCGTCAAAAAGAGAGGTAGAAATTAACGTGAAAAAAACGTTGATTTTTGAGTTATGGTTTTAAATTTAGCGGTAGTATTTTTAATAGAAATTTGTAAATAAATTAATTAAAAAAATACCTATTGTAAATGCTTCTACTCGGTACAAGATTTCCTAGAAGACTGAATACTCTGTATTGTTACCTAATAAATATAAATAATATTCTATATTATTTTGTTATGCCATTTAAATTACATACATTTAAAGTTTAATACAAAAAAGAAGTTATTAGTATAGATAGTAAGACTATTATTGTTAGTATAGTAAGTATAATGAATGTTTAATATTACATTTAACTTTATATTGGCGTACTATTACGCAAGCACAAAATATTGTAACACCCTTTCAGGGTTCATGTTTGATGCCTAATTGTTACCACATATATTTAAGACCCTCTGTACAACATGAGTGCAATATGAATAAATAAATAAACTAACTACTAAATCTATGCGAAAGAAATCGTGGTGCCTCCTCTAGTCTATATAATAAAATAGCCAACAGTAAAATAGAAACAGAAAATGAAAAGTTTCCAAAATAGCAAAAATATCACCCGCAACAGCTAGATATCAACACAACCTCTCACTGTAAGATAGTAGAACCGTAGAACAAGGCTTTATTAGTTAAGGTGCTGGAGAAGAGTTTAGTCCCCGACATGTATTATGCATTAAAAGTTGGCCACTTCATTTTGAACCTAACAACGGCGTCGGCGGAAAATTAATTTGCGCTGTAAGTACGCTTCCTAATTCTTAATATGGTGAAATGGCTTCACGGAATTTTGGTAGGTATCAACTAATTTTAATAGTTCTTAATACTAATACTACCAATGCTTCTTCATTAAGATACTTAAAAAAATAGTCTCGCTCAATACGACCGTAGGTATATATTTTTTTAAAACGCAATGAATAAGCGTTTGACCACTATCCTACCTGATGTTAAGCAGCGATGTGGTCTACGATGGAGCACACTTGTTAATTAGGTACCTATTTACACGCGACTTTAAGACCTTCAGACTGTACTGAGCAGGAGTATAATATGCTTTTATGTTTTTTCGGGACGTTTATAGATCGATTATGGTGTTTTTTTTTTGTTAGAAAGAAGATATTTCCAACGTGATCCCATGACTAGGAAATCAGAGTTTGATGATGGTATATCCGGTAAATCAAGGGGAACTTTCAAAAATCGTATCTTTCTGCGACTAGTAGTTGCTGGTTGAAGTCGCTTCTTTATTCGTTAAACTTATTTAAAGTACAATAACGTCTTTATTTAGGTGGTATAACATTAGCTTTTCCCCCAACGTTACCCTATGTTTATCACGCCAAATTTGGACAAAATACACCGAGTAGTTTTTGTGTAAAATTGTAGTAAACATCCTTACATACATAATTAAAAACTTTCGCATTTATAATGTGTTAGCAATGTATTCATTGATAAGTATTTCAACATTTTCGACGTAAGTAAAAAAACTGTTATCGTTACAACATAATTTTAATGAAACAAGGTGACTTCTTTTTTTTTTGTTTTGCAAATATATCACTTAAGGGCAATGAACTTTTATATCACTTAATAGGTAATACGCCTTTACTTAAAGAAAACAAGCCACAGCCTATTCACTATTCTATTCTTTAGTGAATACGTAAAAAGGGGAAGTAAGTACACTAAAAAAATTCTTATCCAAAACTTTGTCCGCACTCACACAGAAAGCGCATAACTCATCCTAACTTATCCCCAACTATTCCCTCGGCCCAAAACTACAGACGCGTACCTACCTACAATTCGCGAAACTTCACTATATCCCATATACTACGTACATTCGCAAACAAGAATACTTTTCACCATCGTAAATTGACCTCTAAAGACTATAAAAATACGGCACAATTGCAGCTCATGTTGAATACAAACAGCCGAGTCCACTTTGTCTCTTGTTGTACATACGAAGTGATATATATCCCGCGACGATATATCACGTTTTGATTCGCTAGCGCCATAAACAATACAATATATCAATATAAAGCAGACGGTGGTGAAATTTGAGCGTAGCGAGTGCGTGATATTTATGGTAGAGGCTCGAGTGAGCCTTATAAAGTTGTTTTGCAGTTTTGTTTCACTTTTTTACATAACATTATGCGGTAAGTCGTGGCTTTCGAGTCATTGGCTCCGGTATAGGAGAGCAAATCAAAGATCATTTCATACATAATATAGATAGCATACATACATACATACACTTCACGCCTGTCTCCCACAGGGGTAGGCAGAGACTACAGATCTTCATTTGTCACGGTCCTGACATACTCCTTTCCCTTCATCTACATTCATACAGTACCTGTAATATTAATTTCATTATTAACTGTGAAATTGAACATATCTATAATTTAAGTTGAGTATTGAAAATAGTAAAATTAATTGTATTTTACATTATTAATACTTGTAAACTAACTATAATAGCAGAGCTGTTTTTATTTCTAGACTTTTAGTTTTGTAAAATCGGATATCTTGTTATCTGTGGACAATGTAATGGAACTTACTCTGAAAATAACCAATTTTATATACATCCATCCACCTTAGTGTAAGAACGTATTTGTTGTTCCATATAAAATAAAATCTACATAACATGTATCAAAATAGATATTTTATGGTTTTTCTAATGTTGTAGTGAATTATCAAAAAATGTACCACCCACTTAGTCTTGAATTGTAAAATTATTAATTTTATTTTCTGTATCGACATATCAGTTGCAGTGACACAAACAAGTAAGTAAAAATTGATACGGAGATAATGGAACGTTTGAGCACATTTATTTTAATTATATTTCAATAAATTTTAGTACCAATTCAAATTGAATAATATACACATACATTCATAATTGCATTTTTTATTAATTTTACTTTTTAGTTAGGTACTTATTTGTACAGCTTACTTCAGGCAACAATATTTTAAAGTTACTGTTATATCTATTAACCTCCCAACCAAAAACCCGTCAAACCTTCTCTTTCGGTAGCGTCCCAATTGTGTTCACCAAAACCATTTCGGATCGAAACATCCTATAGAAGAATATACGTATTAAACAAGCTCCATTGAAATTTCACATGCAATCAAAACTGTGTCAGCTGGATAGCGTGGTGTGCCTGAACATGAAATAGTTTACAAGTTTCCGATCACCGCTGAACCGGTCACGGGACGTAGCTCGTAGTTTCCTGGTGAGAATAAATAGCTTTTGCATTCGTGGATTGCACGAGTACGCCAACGATTGGTATTGTAACTGTCATATCGAAATTCGGAGTAGTTTTTTTTATGCTTTCGTAATAAATACAGACTTATCATTCTTGTCAACCTATCTTGAATTCGTTCTCTAGTTGCCAATTACGCCTACTATTCCTATTTCCGTCATCCAAATAGACAGTTAACAACAATATCCTCCACAATTCTCGTTCCGATAAAACCGTAACCAAACGCCCGGAACCGCGTAAACCGTCAGCAAAATACTCTGTCCGTTTGTTTGTAAATATGATGATGAATGCCTTATATGAAGCTGGCTTTATCACTGAATCCATAGTTAGATTAGCAGCCGAGAGTTTCCGCGCTAGCAAGCTACCGAATGATTTACAACACAATCTACATTATGATGAATTTGCATTTCACAATAGCTTCGCGTTACTCTGACTTTGAACAACCGGACAATGTTGAGTGCGAAGCGGGTACGTTTTGAAACAAAAACTTTGTCAACTTCAACTCTTTTTGGATATACATGTTGTTCTTCGTGAATGTGCACAACCGTTTTGAATGTTATTTTATTTCGTTATTTCAGTATATTTATTGCATATCATGGTACACTTTGGTGTTACAATATTTATAGAACAATCATAACGCCCTGTAAGGCCATTGCAAAGTAAAATAAATATTAACTTAACTTAAGTATTTATAATAGTAATAGAATAATTTAAACACAAACAAGTTCACAACAATTTAAAAAAAAATCTAGTTAGCAGGTCTTTTTTGGTGGATATATCAGGATAGTACTGAAGATGTTCTATACCTAGAAATATGAGAAGGTGCTTTAAGTTATATTAGAAGCAGAATTATGAATACCACGCGTCTATATACGTTACGTTCTCTTCAATGTGTGTGAGGTCTCACACATAAAAACGCTCACAAGATGCCAGAAAGTATCAACGAAACGGGAAGCGAACGAAAATTTTGCGTGTGTGCCATCGAAAATGTCACCGGCAACCCGCCACTTTCCTTAGATCGAAACAGTTGGTTATAAAGTTGATATTTCCTTGAGGGATCTTATGCAGATTTCACGCGTCTTTATCAGCGTGGCTACCGAGCGTCCGGCGATGCAAAGGGAGAATTTATTAACTGCGATACGCGTTCAGTGTTGCTGCTCAAATGCGACTTTAATGAATATTAATTATGGCCACACCTCTAATTAATGTAATTCGCGAGATAAGCCGCGACTTTCGAACGTCTTTAACGGTGGCATGAGATATGTGCCACATTTCGACTCTGTTATCTCGAGAGGAATTACAATTTTCATTTGGCAGAGGTTTAACGAGACGAATTATTGTGAGGACCGGCCGGTGCAGTGGTAAAATGCATCGTTATTCATTTCTGTGCACCTCGCTATTAAAAAATGAGTCGTCAAACTTCTAATGTCTTTTTCATTCGAGATAACAATCAATTATTTTTGAACAATTCGTCAAGTTCATTAACACTTTTTCTTTGCCATCTATATTAGCCATACGGAATGAACATTAAACCCGTTAGATATAGCCATATTTTTGAAGCTATAAGTTTTGTTCCCATTTGTAAAGTTTCTTTCCACAATATTGCAAAATATCACATTATGTGGTGTAAGGATTTTATCGTACAGAACGCAATTTATTTACCTATGTAATAGAATGAACGATATAATACAAAGCTGGTTAGATACACATTATTTTACATTTCCGTATGAACACCGGTTCGACAATACCAACTTTGCTTATACACAGCCAGCTTTCAGTGAAAGTTCAATTTGTGTAACACCGTTGGGCTTTTCGGCCTATTTATTGTCGACGATCGAATTCAAGCGTAAATTTTCGTCGATGTCGCATCCTAACGGCGATAGCTCAACGTGTTTTGGTTAAGTGAAAAGTCTGCTGTCATTCTAGTACATAACAGGTGTGCGTGGAAACAATAAATTCACGCGAATGTTTGTCGAACCAGCAATGACTGGTCAGCGAATGTGGCTCGTCCCGGCTCACTGGGTATGGCTAGGTTATGTTGATGTCGCTATCAGACAATGTCTGAGCGGACGAAGTATCATCAATAATTAAATTTCATTCCGATTTTGAATTGGATTTCGCTGGTGTACAGTTCGCGTGTTGTTTTCATGTAGTTTTGATTACTTGTTGACTTTTACTTGTTTGAAATGATCACCTTATTCAACATTTAGGTAATGTAATAGTGTTGACGTATCAATCTCACGGGTTACAATGGGGAATTTTCTTTGATGTTTTTCTGACAGAATTTCATACTTGTCAAACTTTGTTTGGAGTTTAACAGTAATGACATTTCTCCGCCCGAAAATCTGTAAGAAAAACGTCAAAGAAAATTCCCCATTAGCGAGTAACTTGACTGTGCTTAGTTTTTTTATTAGCACAATTAGACATACCTATACTCATTTCTATAAGTTTTTGTGGGTGTAAATTTGGGCATAATATTATGATGTCTTCTAAGCCACTTTTAGTAGAGGTTTTGATCAATAAGTAAGTAAGAGAATCGGTGATAGACTAGATACTTTAGCCCAATATTTTCACTTGTACAGTACTCCCCAAAATCCTTCAGGTCACCTTTTATGCCGCATATGTGGAAGAAAACATCTAGTACTTATAGGTAATTATTTTTACGTCCTAGACCAGCACGCGCCAAATGTTACCTTTCTTTAACCATTAAAAATTGCTCAAAGTAAATTAACAAAACAAAAGCCTAAACGACAGATCCATTGGTATTACCCACCCAGAAAGAAATGATAAGTAAAATTCTTCGAGATAAGCCATCGTCCAGTCGGTGCGCACGAAACCGGATTATAATAATTATAAAAAGATTACCGCTTAAAGGTTCAATTTCACGCAAATACATAAAACCTATGTACAAAGGGTTTGGACATTATATCTGCCTCGAAAGGATTAAGCGACCCTGCTTTTATGAAAATTAAAGGGTTATTCCTCCCTTTGTCTAGGCCACATGTGCTGTAGATATGCAAATGATGTATGGATAGAGTATCAGCGAAAGTATGGTATATGTAACTGATACAGGTTATGTTTTAATTTTAATGTGCAAGGGACGTGGAGGTTTATTAGAAGCGCTTTGTTCTGCATTATTTGAAAGCATGCGCATGTTTTAAACCCTCATGGTCGTGCAAAAAATAGTAATTATACCCGGTACAAGTTAAATTCTATTCCCGTCACTGTCTGACGTTCGGAATATGAACAACGTAAAGAAAAAAAGACATGACAAATTCACATCCGTAGAGTATTTTTATTATGTAGGGTTAATTTCTTTTTCGGTTCCACAATCGAAAGATTAACGTATCTTACTAATAATCTTAAAAATACTTGAAGTTTTCCTCTTTTCTAACCCTTTTGCGGAGACAGTCCGCTCGTGGGATAACAAGGCAAATCATAGGCTTTATTGTGTTTAGTATCTAAGAAATTGTTAGCAGACATCTAGGCATTACATAGTATAAAACAAAGCCGCCTCCCGCTGTCTGTGCCTATGTATGCTTCCTATCTTGAAAACTACCCATCGGTTTTTGATGCAGTTTTCTTTTATAGATAGACTGATTCTTGGGTAACGTTTGTATGTATAATACATACGTATAAGAGCAGAGAGAGAGAGAGAGAGATTTGCCGGGTCAGTTGAATTATAAAACAGCATCGCGCTCTCGTGACTTCTTTAAAACAAACTTATCCCAGAACGCATTTTCATAAATTCCTGGGTATTTAAACATATTTAACGTGTTTATTCTTACAGGTTGGACAATTGTAGAGGTCGTGACTGTAGCGTCTCGCCCACAAACACACAGCGGTGTGGGTTGAAACATTTCCATACAGAATGAGGTGCACATACCATTTGTTTCACTAAGTACTTACTCAGAGATATAATTTCTAAGTAGGATCATACTGTCCACCTACTTACTTTGTGATGATTAAAATACTGATTGTGGAATATGCTTTTGAAAACAGTTAGATGTTGTTCTTCGCGAATAGGCATTTTGGATACTGTTCTTACTTTAATGTTTAATTAAACTCTATTATTGACGACCGACATGGAGTTGTGGCAGGCAACTGCCTCCAGGACCACGGTCACGGGTACGATTCTCGCCATATTGCTTTAGTGATAAGCTAAGGCATTTGTTGTGTGTGTCTGGGTGAATAAAACATTTATCTATGTATGTTTTTAAAATTTAGAATTATTTATGCGAGTATTTCCCAGTCGATGGGCTCACCCTCTGTCACGTTGGGTTCAATACGCTTTTGATTAGCAAGTACCTCTGCCTACCCTGCTTCGGGATTAAAATGCGTGAAGTGTATATATTTTTTATTTATATCCTAGTTGGGTGTTACCATGTGTAAAAATGTATCGGCAATATCGCTAATACTATTTATTTGCCCATATTAATGACAGAAAAACAATATTATAGTAACATTTTAGCTACAGTTTGCTTTGTTTCCTTCGATCCTATTTCAGTTTCAGAAATCGTTGTACCAAATTCCCACAGATCGTGTGATTCAGCAACATCGATAAGGCCTAATCCACTCAACGGGCGTACACTCACGCGCAGTGCTTTACAACGTTCAAATATCTCATTCTGTCAACTAAATGTGTTCGCCCCCAACTGAAATTGCATGTTAATTTTGATTTTAGAATCCCCACCGCTGAACCGCGATGACAGATGCGAAAATATGGCGACGACTGAGCTCGCTCGTGGTACAAGTACGATTAATTAAACTATTCAATGTGTAGGAACAAAAAGAAGCGTTTTTTTGGTGCTGTAGAATAAAGGCATATAAGGGTGAAATTAAATCTAGCAAAATTAAATATAGCAAAGAGTAAATAAATGAGATAGGTTTAGTTTGAGGATTCGAAGAGTATGCTTAGTTAATTACACTAGATCTTGAACAAGCACATTCGTGACGACAAAATTGGTATCTTTGACGTAACTTCTACTTAGAAGAAGAAAAAATTACATAATTATACAATGGGAGTTTTTCTAACAGGTGGTTTATTACAGTTCTAAGAAATGTCAGTAGATGGCACTACCTAGACATGGTTGTGATTTCATATTTTTATTTTTTGTTGACAATCCTGAAGTGAGTTTCTCCTTGAGATTATGTCTGATTAGCGCCATCTATGAGATGTTTTGGAACTACTTTTGACATAATATCGCACAGTTAGAACAAAAGTGACACAAAACAAAATGTGTAATTTTATGGAAATGGACCTTAACATAAAAGATATAAAACTTAATTTACAAAATAGGCGTGTTTCGTATTGGGTCCGTTTTATTCTAACTATGCGATATTTGAAGCTATCAGAAAACCTCTCATTGTGTTCAGATTGTAAGAAAAAAATTACAACATAATACGTACAGTACAATCAATTATAGTACAGACAATTACAAAAAAAAAATCACACAGTCATCATAACCTCACTTCTGCTTAAAAAAATAGGTAGAAGAAATCGGTGTGCACCTACACTGTATTACGAACCTAAGATATCACTCTCATATGTTCTATAGTCTATAACAAACAAGTATAAAAGAATACATTCAGATATCTGATGGTATTGGTATAAAAGGGATCTACGTTGTAGAAACTGACCGACCCAGTAAATATGTCTATATTTATTTCAGCTATTGTTTTCCAGACAATAATACAATATCACCCCTCCACTCGAAAAGCCATGTCCCCGAATCTCGACAATAGCGAAAACAAAATGGAATTCAACTTTTATTTTCTATCCGTGAATTGTCTTAACCCCACTATCTAACCCTTCCTCTGCGGCTCATAAACTCGCAGAAACGAACAAAAAATACGAACATAGTGCCATTTGCATAATGTTTCGCATTGTTTTTTCATAAAGCAGTCGGGTTTGAAATGTCACCGCAAGGTTGGGGTGCGAAAACTCCCATTATGGGGTGCAGAGTGTATTAAAAATCGTTTCGCATCCTTTACGATCTTAAGGTTGTGCATTTGACTTGATCTATTAGGTACTCTTTTGTGGAAACGCTTCTGGTTCAAGTGTTGCGTTTTTGAACTAGGCAACATTTTTATTTTTTAGTTTTCTATTTACATAATTAAATACATACATATGTATTGAAAAGAAAAAGAAATAGGTATATCTCGTTGTCTGATTTCCATAACATAAGTGATTGGGCTGAGATGAAGGCAATGTGTGTTATTTATTGGAAAAACATAGTTACGTATTATTATTTAAAGACAAATGAGAATTTGCATTTGTTTTTCACCGCTCTGTTCTTGTCTGCTAGTAAGTTAATTTTGTGCAAATACCTAGGACAGTTCGCGCCCGACTTCATTCTTGCGGAACTAATGTATACGAAACACAAAGTGAATCGGTAAACTATAGCTTCAAACTTGTACTCGGTGAATAAATAACGATAATGGAATGGAAAATATAAAGAAAAACGAACCTGTATTGAATAGGTACTATTACTGGCAACGTCTACTGTTTTAGATTTAGAATAAGAGCTGAAGATCAGCAAAATAGAGAAAGTCAAATATCATAAACATCGTCATTTCATACACTGTTGGACGCCTACCTCAAACTAAACAATACGAAAGGTATTTCTTACCTTCGTCATGACTACTTTTTTAAAATAAACTTACCTGCCTAAATAATCAGACTATTTTTTGCTGTAAAAATTTATAGATACATATGAAAATGTAGATAAGCATACAAGGCAAAGTGGTAGGTACCCAACGTAAAGCTTTTGGCGTGGAAAAGTTTTGTCAAACACTCAAACGGTATATTTTCGCAATTTGTCGAAGAAGCAAACATAAACAATAGTGTGAAACCGGAAACGGCTCCTGCAGCGGGAAACGCGCCGAGTGTCGGCAACGGAAGTGTTATTGCGAGTAGGACGACTTCTCCACTTCCGGTGACGTAGACTTCAAGTCTGAGAAGAGATTAATGTACAGTTCTGCTCTAAGAAAATAGGAAGATAATATTATCTGGCTACCACTACCAACTAGATATTGAAATTATGTTTGTTCCTTTGTGTAGATAATTCATGTAAATACTAAAACTAGCACCGTTTGACTTCTTTTTACTAACTATTGAAACTAAACACATTTAGACTTAACTTTTTGAAATTAATCTCACAAAAATAACACAAATATTGTTCAAAAACGTATGCATTTATGTGGGTTTCGATGAAGTCTTTCATATTTATTTTAACTTTAGGTACAACTCTGCATTTAGATACTATATATACAAAAACAATTCCTTATTTTGTTTCTTTCCTTCTAACTAAATAAAATATACATTGTAGTTTATCTGTCAATGTTGCTTCATCTCTCTTTTTTGTCTTTGCTTTTTGGACTTTTCAGCAATTTTAATCACGGTTGTAACGCCCCATTTTTCCACTATTTAAATCTCTATATCACTTGTGGCCAACTGGAAATAGGCCGATAATGCCGCGCCCCGTGCGCAAAAATATAATCTAAAAGCCATTTGCATGCAAACCGCCCCTAGACCCTTGGAGAAAAACTCTCGAAAAATCACCCCACAGAAAACCAATAAGAACAATAATAAATATCTCTTATCATATTTCGAGTATGCTCCTGGACGGCATCTCGCGATCCGAACTCATATATCACTTGGAATTTACGATGTAAGATACGACAGGAAAATTGCAAGAATGGTGGGGTAATCTATCTTTGTAGGCCCCCAACTGGGGTGGGGTACCCTTGACACCCCTTGGGGCCTTGGGGGGTTCTTCGAGAGGTTATTAGTCCAAGCATCTGTTGTTGGCGGGGGCGGGATGAGACTGTTCCGAGCTAACAAATCTAATTGCTCAGTGGGCGCCCATGTATCGCGCCCTGAACAAATGGCCCACGTGGTGGCCCGAAGGGTAACTTATAGCCGTGGTGTGTCAACAAGCTATGACTTCGGTTGCTTCAACCATTAATATAGCTGACCACTAGTTTCGGACGGATTCGAATGATTACGCAACGAAATACTACCTTACAATTTTCCGGCGACACGAAATAGTTTTTGAAGGGCAAACTTGTACAAAGAACGAATGTACAGCGTAGATAAACAGGAGGGAAAACGCTGACATACGTTTTCACATTATAAAACATGGCTTGACGGCCTCGCAATAATATAAAAATAAGCATGGCGTTCCATAAACTTTTATGTTTTCCAGCAATTTGTCACCGAGCAGTTATGAAACAAATGAGGTGGGCAAACGTGATAAATTCCTCAAGTTTGTTTGTCTTGGGGTTATTTTCGCTGCGTAGAGAATTGCTGCTTGGATTTTTTCATTTGAGTGGTTTTTTTTTTCTTCTTTTCGTTCGGGGAAGCGCGTTTGACGTGTCGCAATATGATTTGTGGCCGGACCCCGCGTAGGCGGAGTTCAGAGTTCTGTGCCGATCGGCATTTTAGGCTTATATAATAAATCATGTACAAAACTCACGAGATTATCTTCCACGAATATGCGACATACAAACTTTCTGATTGTACGTACGATAAATCAAGTATTCAATTTGACTAAAATAAAACCAAGTTGTTGGCCGTAAATCAATAATGCACGAGGTCTTTTTCAAATGTTAAAATAAGCGATAATATCAGGACACATTTTAAAGAGTATTGTTGTTTTTTTCACGCATACCTTAGTGTTGGGAAATTTTCTTAAGATGACAAGGTCAGGTGGTATATTCTGCGCCATAATATGTTAAAGAAATTACATGTTTATAAACTAAACTTCGATACCTACTTAATTCAATGAACACAATTAAATTTCATACATAGTAAAAATTCAAAGTCTCATTACCTACGTATTTATCTATTGTAAAACAACATATTCTATAGATTTTAAACACACATAAAACATGAACTATTGGGAATCCACTAGGTCACACCGATGCATTGAATTAAAACAGGTTTTTTTTATTAGAATTCCCATAATTTTATCGAAATATCAGATAATTAATTTATGTGCCTATACCTATAATAATATTTCAAACCAGTACGGGTTTTCGGTGCAATTTATTTCCTAAGCTTCAATTTTTTTTCCGAATTTACATGGTTTTGTAGAGTTGACAAATATTTTTTTTTCGTTTAATCATGTCTAATATTAATCGATAAGTAATATGTTTTATTTAAAAGGAATTAATATTTTTTCATTAATTTGTTCACAGGTAACTACATAATATCCCATTCGGTTGAGCAACATTCCCAGACGTCTAGGTATGTGAGAAGATTTACATACTTAAATACTACTTTTACATAGCATTACCTATGAAATCAACAGCCCTAGCATGGGCGTCATGACAGACACGACATAAAATAAACAAGCACTGTGATTGCCTGTTATATCACACTTCTTGCGACTAAAATTGTTTCAACAAAACGCAGCGCGTTATTTCTTGTCACTTCTTTTTTGGAACGGTGTGCTAGGCAGGCAGGACTTCAAAGAAAAACATAAAATTGTTTTACAATTCTTTAAAAATAAATAAATAAATACACTTCACGCCTTTAATCAGAGGCACTTGCTAAAGCAAATACCCACGGTTTACCAAGCGTATTTAACCCAACGTGACAGGGGGTGAGCCCATCGCCGTTATAGGGTTCACACACCTTGTGGTGTGCGGGTTTCATCACGATGTTGTCCTTCCGTACGAGCGTTGCGTTGCGTACATAGGCTCTGAAAAAAAGTCCCATTGGTACACGTCCAGTAGACTCGAACCCGGGACCTCCCGGTTACAAGTCAAGGATCCGACCAATTGGACCACATACGCTTTACTGTCCAGTACACAGACGCTTTTTAACATAACAATTCTTTGTAACATGACAATAACATGATTCCCTGGTTCACGTGTGTCGACGTGTCTTCGCGCACGAACGGTTGGTTGGACCGATGGCGCAATTGTATTTTTTTACGATTTGGCAATTATTTATACTAATTCGAAATCAATATTCATAGTTAACCCTTAATCAAACAACGGCTTATATTGCCACTTGACCAACACATACTTTGAACCTTATTGAATGTCTTCACTGGAATTATCTAAAAAATTCAGAAAAGTTATCACAGAATAATCACATAGGGAATGTAACACTACAGGACACATACATAACTATTTAAACATTAAACAATAATTTTACATAAAAGCTAGATTTGATGAGAAACATCACCCGGGTTTGCGTGTTGGAGTTGTTCATTAGAATAACAAACGTCAATAGAGTCTAAAATCCATCAGAAAAACACCTAACCTTGTCTGATTAAGGGTTAAGGCGTCCAGCGTCAGTCGGGTCCGCTGGTTGAAACTAAAAAGTAGCAAACAAACTTGAAGCCGCACTTAAACACACTGATGCGCGCGTCGTCCAAAAGCTATATGCATTATGAAGATTGCACATCCCAGCCAAAATCCACCAAACAGTGTGTTGCCAAAAATCACACCATAAATAAACCGGCGAGCAACTGCATGCATTATATCCGTACCTTATCTTCGTGAATTTGAAGCCAAGAATTGCCCATTATATATGCATTAAAATTACCTGACTAGAATGAAACATTGCTAAGTTTTGTTAACTCTTGCTCTTTGTATTAGTCATTTTTTTTTAAAATAATTTCTCATTGACAACTCCCTACGTCATTTTAACACAGTGTTCATTTGATAAAGGGCGCGATTATTTGTTGAACGTCACGGCAAGTGTCCAACGAAAATACAATTTTATTCAGCACTACATGTATAATTCAGTTCCGTTAAATAAACTGCTATATTGTCGTCAACATGATACAGTCATTTATACATGAGCGTTCATGTTCATCCTCAAACCAGTTGCATCAATAACCTGGTAAATAAGACACCTTAGGTTGGACACTGGTATAATTTCAGGAGCACTTTTTGTCCTTGCGTTATCCTTATTTAGATGGTTCAGGTAATATGTTCGATTGTTGATGTTGATGTGCCTTTGGCGACACCGGACGCGCCTCTCATGTAGCTGTCTTCTTAACCGCAACGTGGACTTGACGTCGCGGCTCTGTGCCAACGCACTTTGATTGTTATTCTTGAAGATATCGCCGTAATGTTGAGCCACGAAATTTGCAAGTTGACTTTAGTGGCTTTCATATAGAAGGAGTTATACATGCGGAGAATTACACTATTTCAATAGTATTATGGGCCTGATCATTTTTTAATGAAACGCGAACAGACGTTATAACTCAATATTGTTCACCGGGTGTATAGGGGCGAATATAACCAAAGACAAGCTCGAGCTTACCTTTGTTATTTTACTCGACGTTTCGACGCAGTTGGATGCGTCGTGGTCACGAGTGGACTGGAGTGCGGCGGCTGCGACGTTCCCTGGTTTGAGACGAATCCGCAACTACCCTCAAAGAGTCACTATTTCGGCACACAACACATTATGGGCCTATTCATCAGGTATATTACTACAGTAATCATTACTAAAATCATTCATCAGCAAAAATCTGAATTTAATTTAATTTGTTCTATTACAAAACGAGAAATAAACAACGATAGCAATATCCTTTACACGTTTGTAAAGTTCACGAAGTACATCGTGATCAATTACATACTTCATATCAATAGACACCATATTCCAAGAGTTACGTATTTTTTTAATCAACCCGTTCTTTGTCACCAACTCGCTGATCTCCTGACTCAACAGTTCCATCAGCACCGCAGCCAGTGCCGGCCGGCAGCTCGTTGACATCACTTGCATACAGCGCATACTCAATGCGGCGGGAATTTTCACCAGCGGTCATGTTGCCGCTAACATTTCAAAGGAGACTTCATTCACGGGCGGCCATCTTTGTTTTTGCTATTCTCAATTGCGATTGGTGAAGAAATAGGGTGGTAGTTTATAAATAATACGCAGCTGTTACGCGGCAATTTCCTATATGTCGTGAAATGTTTGGATTGATTCAGTAGGTATCTATGTACCTATGATGATTTGAAATTGTACCTCTAGTCCTAGGTTTTATAGCTCAGTTCTAGCCTGATAATATTTGGAACCCAATTTCTAAGTATGGTGTGAGGTCTAACTATTACAAACATACCCCTAGAGTAACTAAATATATGTAATGGCATAATCACATTTATGGAAGTAGGCTACTGCATTGTTTTATCAGTTTCAAAGTGTAGTAGGTTTTTAATTACTTTGTATAAAGTCGTTCGCAATTGGTGACATAAACTTTCATACAGAATACAGTTCGCAAATACCCTTAATTAATGAAAAAAAACAATATACAACAATTCTCCTACAAATCCACCCAGTGTAGGTACATAAACACAAACGTACTAAGAACACAACAGTAATATAAATTGTAAACAATAAAGCAACGGAGAGCAGTTGGTAGGAAGTCAATAAAATAGTGGCTCTGAGACCGCTAGTCCGCAAGGTACAAGCAAACAATGAACCTCATAAAGCAAATAAGGGTGAGACCAGACAGAGGATACTTGTTTACCTACCTACTGTAATTAAATTTCTACTGTTATAATACCGCCTTTATTTATAACACTAAATATGAAAATAAGTGTAAAGTGTTTAGTAGCAAATGCCTATATTTTTATTTATTAACTGCTGCTTAACATCGGGCACGACGGTGGTCAAACGTTTGTCCGTTCATAGTAGATTACAAAAAGGTAGCGTGTAAAAGCAGATTCTTAATAGTGGCATTAAAGTAATTTTAATAAGCTGGTTTATCTATAGGTAAATCTGTAATATTACTTATGTTATTTTTTAACTTCACCATATTCAACATTCATCGGATTCAACATATCAATCATTAATTATGACATAAATCAGAAATAACACTACCTATAAAGTCTATACATCTTATCATATCACACACATCACTCAGCATTATAAAACAATTTCAGTAATCATTATTAACAATTATATATGTAATTCAATCATTATTTGATCACCAATCATCCAGCGTACAACGGCATCAAATTCTATGACTTGAAATCAGCACATCGCAACAAAGTGATAAATAGCTACGTCGTGCCGAAGTAAATCACGTTCGTTCGCTAGTGTGCTTCCATCCTAACTCGAGTGTCCTAGTATGACTTAATACACCAACTCATTGAAAGTCAATGGGATACTCAGCGTCCAGGCCTCGTGCTGTGCAAGTGTTGCTGCTGCATGCTACGAGGATTTAGTATGCGTTTGATAACTGCTGCTTTAAGACCTCTATTGTGCTTGAGGTCAAACCTTCATGCTTCGGTTCAGAATATTGTCAAAAGTTTTGTTTCAGTGAAATGAGATTTGGTTTTTTAAAACTACACAAAGGTGACTTGTGTTAACGTTAGTAGCACTCAGTCCAAATACTTCCGTTCGATTTGTTGGTTTTTGGAGTTGGAAATTTCGTACAAAGCTAAAATTAAAAGCTAGCCTATTTAGAGAGTTCGCTACAGTAATACTAGATTTGGTTTTTTAAAACACAAAGATGACTTGTGTTAACGTTAATAGCACTCAGTCAAAATACTTCCGTTCGATTTGTTGGTTTTTGGAGTTGGAAATTTCGTACAAAGCTAAAATTAATAGCTAGCCTATTTAGAGAGTTCGCTACAGTAAGCCTAGCGCTATCATTCTGGGCTGGCATGATGAAACATGCCTAAGAAATTAAATGGAGTTCCAAAGTTCATCACGACTGAAACCATGAGAAGTCCTTTAAATGTATGATTAAAAAGCTAAAAAACTTGATAAAGTAAGACCGTTGGTTCGTTGACAGGTAAATATTCAATTAATGAAATAACTTCGTAACACGTTGGAATCAAACACGAACATCTTATTAACTTGAGGTCTTGTCGCATACCATCTCACTCCTTCAACAGGTGAATAAGACACAGCTCAGAAATTGATATAGACGCCGATGGACAGATGTATTCGTTACTAGTTACCGCTCTTGCTACTGACTGTAGAACTACAGGACGCTTCAAGTGTAACGAGACCACGAAACGGTGATGAAGACCACAATAATACTACCTCGAAAGTAAAGGCCAAAGTAAATGGGGACAATAATGAATTCGAGAGGTACGACCATACAAGGCGAGGGGATGTCGCGTTGACTAGCGAACACTTGAATACGTTGATATTGATAGGGAATGATCTGGATGACGATGAAGTTGTTCATACAGATATAAATATTTATGCATTTTCAATAGATGGGAAAGACGGTGTTTTTACGTAAACTAGACGACGACGCTATGAATCGTCTACCTGCTAGCTATAAATCTTAGCCAGACAAAAGAAGTAGAGATAATATTAGAATGATACAAAGGAAACTCTGGAAGAATTTATGCTATTCGAAATGAAAATATTATAATCAGTACAAAATCTAAAAAGTATTTTAATTAATTACCTGCAATATTGGGACGTATAATAATTCATCGATCATAATATTATCCGAACATGGAAACATAATACAGACACGTATGTATACAAATACATTTTCAAACCGACAAAAAGTAAATACAGCCGAAACCGATATTTTAAATTACAATCGTGACTTTCATTCGTAGACTTTGAAAGCTCACGGCGATATGTTTTATTTAAAGGAAGGCGCGAGGCTCGTAAATCATCAAGTGTCTTTCATTCCGATTGTTCGATATTACTTTTTAACAGAATAAAACTGAATAGAATCGAACCCTAATTGCATTGATCGCTGCCGTATTCAAAAGCGAATACTTCTCAATTCTCAACGCAGAAATTATCATGTCTGAATACAAGTTATTGTGAGAAAATTGAACCTTCGACATTTATATAAGTGCAGCCACGAAAGTGGGTTTGACATTTAAAGTGAGTGTCATTAAATTATTTACCATGAAAATTAGGGTAAACTGGGCAGATCAGATATTATCTGGAGTGGGTTGTGAGAAAAAAAAAGTATAGGTAATTTAAAGCGCTACTCCATCATTAGTGATTCAGCGAAGTGCAAAAGCTGACGCCGCGCCAGGTATGACGACTGCTTATTAAGAAAAGCTCGCACAAAACAGAGGTTGAATGTGTAATATTCCGGTTGTCCCGCTCATAGTGCATTGAGGGCACGTCTGCTCCTTAGTCCATCCAGAATGATATTACAGCCGAAAACACGATACTTAATTGTTGTGCGGAAAGTAAGTTTAATGTCTTCATCAATAACTGGTAATTTATGGGCAGCACGATCGGTACAAGTCGAAATTGTGGCCGCCGGCTCTCCTTTATAATCAGTGCAGAATTATAAAGCCGTTGCAACACCGCGAGGTTTGTTCAGTCGCGGGTACTTCGAGCTGGCCAGATTTGCATCTGATCTTGGGCGCACTTACCTTCAATGTTTTATGGTAAAAGAGTTCCCTTGCCCTTCGTTGGTGTTGAACTTAACATGTCTGTTACTATTCTGCGAAAGATGTTGTTTCACGGGCTACAACTCAATGATAGAGAAGTTATCGCTGCACCGTTGACCGAGCAAATTGTTGTTTGAATAATTATCGTCCTTTCTTCTTCTGTCTGTACTATGGATCTCACTGAAGCTCCAACTCTAAATGCGTCTCGGGCTTCAATATATTTAGCTTTAGAAGTTGATGGATGTATATCATTAGGCGCACGGCAAAGCGTGGCTCTTGTTTTTGAAAGATAAACTCCTCAAACACTTGAAGTTATACAGTGGCTATTTTTAACGACCTGTTTTTATTAGTATTGAAACGGTCGTTTAGATTGTGAACCACTCCTTCCCCGTTCACATTGAGAATTCGAAACAGGGTGCTGACAGATTGTCGTCTTTTTAACACAGAAGTGTTTTAAAGCGGCCTCTTAAGGAACGTGTGTGAAAATGAAACGCCGAGGGGAGATTAAAATTAATGTCTCATACCATAGTGATTCAGTAAGACGTTTTCCTACAGTAAGTAATAATCAAGTAATGCAACAGAAAACCCTTCCCCTTAAATCAAGATTGTTTCTTCTGCAATCTGCGAATCAAAAGTGCTAAACGTTATTACGAATGAAACGGCCGCAGATAGCAATCGAACAATAACAACAAACCATAAACGCCGAGCATGACCCGCCCACAAACGCACCGCGCAAACCTCTTAATAAAATTATTTTCTCATAAAAATCAATATAAACACTATAACATTCTATAAAAGCAGGCACGGTTTAGCTTAACGTCTTCATTAGCGTGGCGCAGCACGACCGCTCGATTGCAGGGTTTCGTTGCAATTTTGTGCTGAAACTCGATTCGTAGGTTGGTCCGCAATTTACTCGGCGTTGCCCGATTTGTCCGTAGACTGTGGCCGGGCAATCTGGCGAGCGGACCGACAATTTCCGTGGCCATCGTTCGACGGGCGAATAATTTCGAAAACTAGCGATTCGATGGCAAACTCTCGTGGGACAAGAGCAACTATGGGCGAGGCCAGGCCAAGTCGCGGCTCCCCAGGCCGCGAGCACTTGAACAGCAATTTCGAAATTGCCCCGATTGGGCGTTTATCCCGTATACTGTAACATGTTACATTGAAAAACCGCCGCTCTCAGATTTCAGGTACTTAATAAATGTAATTTTGCAATGTTTATGTTTCATTAAATTGTTGTTTAAAACAATTGTCCGATGTACCTCCACGTATTGCACTGGCTCTGGTGTATGCGTACTTCGTAGATTCGAAAAGGCGGAAATTATGTTACAGAATTGTCTAGATCTATAATTTTCAATTAGGTATTATTATAAAAAAAAACGATGTTAATCACACGCATTAGGTTATATTGGAAAAAATCTTCAAAGTTCACGCTACAATTATCTATAGAATTTTGTTCAAAGAAAATTAGTGTGCGTCCTGAGTAGGAAGAGCTAAACAATTTGATTTATTGTTGGGGCTAGTTAATTGTGTTTTCTACAACAAAAAATATCCTGGTTTCATTTGAGAACGCTCCACTGCAACAGGTAACAAATCTTATTTTTTAAATATTACTCATCGTATTCGATTTGGGAGCGTGCTCGCGTTGCTACGATGCTTTATCACCACCTACTCAGTATCCCGCTGTTTTTGATATTTTCTTCGGTCCCCCTAAACTATATTCAAATGCTACGAAGTACTGTCTATCCGTCTCTGTCTCACCTACGCGCTATGCAAGAGCATCACTATCGC
The DNA here is from genome assembly GCA_012932125.1 of Conopomorpha cramerella. Classification (NCBI taxonomy): domain Eukaryota; kingdom Metazoa; phylum Arthropoda; class Insecta; order Lepidoptera; family Gracillariidae; genus Conopomorpha; species Conopomorpha cramerella. The sequence continues at coordinate 10,734 of SJJU01001668.1, read as the reverse complement.
CGTCTCTCTCGCGCTCCCTACTAAAATAGACTTTGCCCAAGCGCAAAGAGTTCGTGTCAAAACTTTTGTGTAGAGTCAGTAATGGCTTACGATTTTTTTGGATGATACTGACTGACTTTTTTTTTACAGTCGCGCTTGTGTGTTAGGCTGGTTCAGTGGTGTTGGTGAATTTTTGACGTATTAACTTGTAATATGGACCTTTTTCGCTGAATGGCACCGGCTTTTTCCCCGCGCGGCTCTACGGCTCTCTGTCCCATGTTGATATGGACACTGGTGTCAGTAATAAATAAGGTTTTGTATAGTGAATACGTCTCGTACAAGTGGATGCGGTCGGAGCTTTATTGCCCCTTATAATAAATACGATCTCATCAGCGGCGTTTAGTTATCGATATTAATTAATTAATTAACTAGATATCAAACTGGAAACTTGTATGATTTTAGTGTGATAATTAGGTATACCTACCTGATGTTTGATTTTGACTACATTTAATTTTATTTGTGTTATTAAGTGACAAGTTGAGGTGGTGGCTCCGATCTCTGATTGGTTTATCATTGGGATATTTCTTCAGCTGTGTAAGTTTTTTATGATTTATTTTAGTTTTTTAAGTACATTTTTAAACTACTTCTACTTTAGCTTTGGTTTTATGATTATTCCCGTCTTAATTTTTACTTCATATTTATTTTTCTTTGAGGTATTTATTGAAATAAAATGATACGGATATTATTCAAAAGACGGACCAGCAAGAATGTGTTGAGATTAAAGATGTCCTTCGATTCCCAGACAGACCAAAAATGTTCACAACTTCTCTAACCAGTGGTTACGTATTGGTCGGTTACTATATTTCTACTTTATAGCCTTGAACCGAAGCCTCTTTTTCCTTTGAAGCCTGCTGCGTACCCAGATATTGTAAACGGTCGATCTCAAAGAATTAGGCTATTTCCCGCCATATTTTTTCTTCGGATTCATTTGCTATCTAATTCAATCTTTACTCGAAAGATTTGAACATTTTCAATTGTACATTTCATCTATAACACGTTTCTAGTTTTTTTGTAATTCTTAACTGCGTAAATTACCAAACATTCCTACCAATTTTACAATTACTTTGTTTTATGTATCTATTCTACCAATGCTGTCAATGTTTCTAGTACGAAATTACCTAATACAATTTAAGTAAATAGCTTAGTTTTGTACTGTTTATGTAAGTACAATCCAGCTAAGCAATACGAAACTCTCAGTGAATATCACTTATACTTGAAGGCATCTGCGAGTACATCCGCCACCTGGTTATATGAAACCGGGAATCCACCCTCAAGGCACCTATATATATGCTTTGAATCCAGTTCTTTTATCACTAAGTATTTTTGTCGCTGTCGACTTCCGGAGATAGCGCGCAGGCTTTCACACAGCGCGAAACACCGAGCCCGAAGGAAATGAAATTCTTATCGTGCCGCAAACCCACTCACTTCTTTTTCTTATCCACCGTGGAAATAAATCGGTTGGGGAAAACTGCGACGCTCGCCGAATAATCCGGGAAATACAAAATCAACTTCTGTAAAGATACTTGGGTACAGTAGAGTTCAGTAATATATGATCACCATCATCAGGGTTAAAATATAAGTGACAAAAATATGTTACTTTTTGAGCAGTCAAAAATATACCTAAACGTATAAGAATATCATACTAAGTGGGTAATAATTTTCAGATATTGAGTACTAGTAAAACGTTGATATATTTTTGATTAACTAACATGTAACATTACACTTTATTTGGGTACTTATTTCTGAAGCTTTGGAAGTGTTCATATCTATATATTTATGACTCGAGTATACTTATCTGGTATGTCAGTGCTTTCTGTTTGAAGTGAGTAACCATAGTAGTAGGGAGTACTTACTAATTATGGCGGAGTAACTATACCGAAGATATAATATGCTCAACTTAACTTGTCAGTTGTATGACAAATACGAAATAAATAATTTCAGCAAACCTGTTATAATCTATAGGGGAGTTTATTGGTATAACTAGTTCATAAATTACTGAATACTCCTATGTAGATAAGTAAAGTTTTGTGTATCAGTTCCAAACAGAAATCCAAACGTTTTAGCGACGCTTTTTTACCAAAAAATTCTGAACAATCATGTTTCCCTTTTTCATTCTGACGCTAAACAAAATTTACGACCCGCTCTCACAGCCGGGCATTGCGTGCCTGATGTTTCTAAAAATGTGTCAAACTTTTTACCAAGTTCTTTCATTTAGGTACGTCCGGCCTTCGCTGTAGTCTTTTTTTTTTTCTCTCTCGTCTTTTCTTTAAAAAAATGTAGCTTTGTTTGTTTTCGGGTTCCATAGAAATGCTCTTTGTACAGAAATTTCGGGTGAGGGCGAAAAAGTCGACGCTTTCAATTTGATGGTAATGTGTAATGCTTTCTTTTACGACCTTTGCATAGTATTGTGGAGATTCCTCTCGTCACTGCTTTGTTTTGACTTTAATGAATCGTGGTGGTGTTCCTAAGATTTATGACCGTTTTCACCAGCCATTTACTTCTTCAATACTAGGTACTTCAGTTAGGTTCCGATTTCCTCAATATTATTCTTAACCGTATATTAGCTAATATTATTTTATTAAATATCTGTACAGTTTTAAAACAAACGTGAATTATCATCTGTTCAGATTTTCAGCAACTTCCAACATTTTCAGGGTTTTATATCACTCTCCACTAGTTAAAATAAAATAAACGCGAAATAACATTAATGATGATTCAGTTGTATCCGAAGCCATGGCTGTTACACGATACACGAAAACGAATATCTGATTAGCTAACCCACAAAATCGACTTCTCTTATGAGACTGTTGATAAAAAAAAACGGTAAATTACCTATATTTTATTTTTAAAGTTCGTTTCACTGGTTGTGTCACAAGACCTTGAAATTATAATACGATCCGACGTAAAATGGTATAAGTAAATAAACGTGCAACATGTTCAACCTTTTGCTATACTTTATTGCCAAAAGAGAGATAATCTGTTTGTTGCGTTTCGTTTTTTTAAGTAGTTTCATTGTACCTACCTAACTAACTATATATGTATTATATGTCGTTCTTCGCGTTTCTCTGGGCGCGGTGCCTATGACGGGATAAGGAAAACCGGTTTCTAATTTGAATTAGGAATTTATTCAACATTTTTACCTTCTTATTTAGATGCTATCGAAGATTCCATTTATAAAATAGACAAGCGTTGTTATTCCAACTTTATGTATGAAGCACAAAGTGTGTTTACAGATGGAATTCGCTTCAAATGAGTAACTTTGCTAATTAATCAAAAAGAGTTCAGTCACTGTAAAAAGTCTTTCAGTTAATATAATATTCTTGTTAATTTACAAAAAATACGTCTGTCATCCAAATACTATTTGGTGATTTTCATGTAGGTATTATCCGCGTCCTAGTACCTACATATTCTCATTTACTTCCATGTATCTAATAGCACAGACTATCCCTCGTATTCATAAAGTTATAACAGCTCTAGTGTACTATTAGTAAAGGTCTCATAACCTGGTCAAATGTACGCCAAATACGGACAAACCAATCTAAGTTGATATACGTCAACTAGTTAGTCAACGTTTTAACTTTTTATGAATACGACTGTATATTTTTAAATAGCGAAAAACACTCGTAACACACTAACGTAAAACTAATTCTGTTTATTTCCCGTGACTCTACAGTACAGGTCCAATCAGTGGCGTGCACTGGCTTTTACGACAAGGTAGGCAGAAATTCCCAAGAATTGACACACCTATGTATAGGCAACTTTCTTTATGAAACATAGGTTATCCTATCTACTCACCACACCTCACAAAACACAGGACCTTCGTTAGCATAGTCGTGATTTTACAGCCTAATTTAACCTCAGTCGTCACTAAACACACAAAACGTTAAATTGTAATATAATTGAATTACGGTTCTAATTCGATTATTAAACAATACGGACATCTTACGAATGTTATCTGACTAAACGACATACATAACGATTAAAGACTAATTTTATTAGACTTAAAAATTATACTAAATTTTATGGTTTGTTGTTATTGCTTTTGAATGAAGTGACATTATAACGGCATGTAGTTACGTTATCGTTATATTCAAATTATTTGATTCGACTAGATGCATTATTCATCAATCTATTGTTTAAATCAAATCAATAAATAAATAATAATATCTTTCTACTTAGCCATTTTCGAAATCGTCGGATCTTTTGCCTAACATGGCGTAAAGCCAGTATAAAAAGTATCATCTATAGGGCTTAAAGTGTCATTGTTTACGCCTGTGTGACAGTGACAGTGTCATACCACTCATCTAGCGCTATCTCTCTCACACAGCGAGAACAATATTATTGAAGGCTATGTCTATAAAGTTCGGTTCGATTCCAGCACTAAGGACAATAAATTAAATTTTACATTAAGCGCTCTTACGCTCGTATTAAACAGAACTCACATAAGTGTCGCTTGAGAATAGTTGGTCTTGTTTACAAGCATGCGATTTCAAAATACGGGGCTTACGGTGAAAATGGAAATATGCATACCAAATGGTTTGTAGACATTAAAAATACGCCGCGATGGGTTCCCCTATTCTAGCTACGATTAGTTATTAATATTTACTGTCCCTACATAATCCATAATGGGTTAACAGAGGTGATAATATAACGTTTAAATATATTTTCTTTATACTAACGTTTAAAATTGAATCTTAAAAACACGTTTTAAAAAATCTTGTCGTTCCAGCGAGACATTTTCGTCACCTTACATACGTCATTGATGAAAATAGCCACTTTTGTAATTATTTATGAAATATAGGTATTTAATTTGATTCATGGCCCTTAGTGACATTTCTGTTGTTCGTATAATTAGGGAATGGGCTAGCCACAAATCATCTATTCGGTAACACCTCACAAGAAGATACCTACAGATCTCTACACAAATAACGATAGTTTTGTTCCTCTCTAACTATGTATGAGTAAAAAAGACATAGTATATTCAGGAGACACTTGAGTGCTGATGAACGATTTTAAGAATACGGGCCATAGACTACAAATGTGTTCATCTAAACCACTTCTTCGGCCACTAATTCGTTAACATTAAGTCCCGCCAATTAAGGTTTTTGGAAGTGAGTTCCCATATGTGAAAAAAGTGTTCTACCAATACCTAGTAATTTTGATGAGTATATTCAGGAGACACTTGAGTGCTGATGAACGATTTTAAGAATACGGGCCATAGACTACAAATGTGTTCATATAAACCACTTCTTCGGCCACTAATTCGTTAACATTAAGTCCAGCTAATTAAAGTTTTTGGAAGTGAGTTCCCATATGTGAAAAAAGTGGTCTACCAATACCTAGTAATTTTGATGACGATTAAGGTAAAGCGTTTCTGTTGTGACAAGGAAAAATGAACCTTCGTGTTCAATAACTATATTCTAAATTCCAACCTTAGGGTGCTAGACCATTTTATTTTCCGATCGTACATTATAAATAGTAGGTAGGTACATAGTTGATTAGTGCATTTATTACTTACTAGTGAATGCTCCGTGATTGGTTTTTTTAATCCTTTCGTACTGGACTGTGTTTTCGCTGCATACGGCTTTAAATATATCACAAACTGGAATAGAAAAATCTTATTAGGTAAATTCAATGCTACACACTAATTAAATTGCCGATAACCTAGCCTAACCAAAAAGTACATGTATTAGGTATATGCAAAATAAAAACAAGATACCTAATAAAATAAATATAATATTACTTCAACCTACAACGAAAAATCAGAAACTTAGAAATCAAGCAGACGGCAGACGTTGGAAATCCGAATTTTAAATTAGGCGTGCGTGGGCGCATGAGTTACGTGCGACTCAATCTGTCCCATCCCATTGGATTATAATTCTCATGAGTCCAATGAAATGAGTTCATCAGACATTGACTCGAAATTTGTATAAGCACTCATAAATACCACAGGTAATAGACCTGTGGTATTCCTATAGTATTTTAGGAACAACTACGTTGTAGTTTCGCAGAAAATATTATGTGAAAAAAATTTTAGAATTAAAAACTCTACGTCAATGATTGAAGAAAACAAATAAATACTTCTTGTAGGTATAATACATAGCAAACGCTTAGACACAAACACACCACTGCAAGGGATATTAGTAGTAACACAACAATACATCACGAGGCACCTACGTATCGAATATAAAGCATAGACGGTCCAGAGTGGCATCCAATGCCTACCCACGAAACCTTTAAACTGGCCTTTACTATTATTCAAACTGGAAACATAGAAAGTTCTAGAATTTCAAAGCGGGTTACTATATAAGGCCGTGTACAGATGGCCGGCGGGCGCAGCTGCCCAGCTTGTTAACTGACAGCTTTTAGATTAGGGACCTCCCCCCTCCCCGGTACGCTCGGTGCCTCAGGCCCCTCCCAGCCCCCTCCAAAATCGAGATCTTCTCATGCACTGGTTCCCCGAGCGTCGCCGCCCGTCTCTAAATTAGTAACGGTTACAAAATTGCTTTTTAATTTCGTGCCCGTTATTAAGTAGACGTTGTGGGAAGCACAGGATTTTTTTTGTCTTATAGTTTATTCTGCCTTAAGAATCAATGGCCGACACAGTGTTTGAAATTCTTTTTTGTCTCGTGTCAGTAACCCGAGCAGGAAATTGATAGCTACATTTTTCGTATGTGATTAGTAAGTTTAGCAAAATCGCGAGGAATGCCAGCGATGTGTAGCGGAACAGACTCTTCAAGCCGTTAGATTAACAGCAAAAGATAAAAATATAGTATGCTTTTAATAAAGCTTTGAGAACAGAATAAAAAGTAACATAAGACCTGAAATTTCTGATTCAAGTTGTAATACGACTAAGCTCTCTGAGAAATAAAATCCATGTTCAATTTTGAAATACGATCCCGAACGTAACAAGAACAAAAATGGATATCGAGTCTTCATCGGGCCGGTGCATTGCTGTTCACGGTGCCTGTATTTGGATAAGACGTTTTGGTCATTTTGTTATGGCCAAAGGCCATGTGAGGCGCTGAGACGCCGAACTCTTGTCCTTGGGCTACTTGTGTACCATGCCTTATTTATGTATTGCGTGCAAATGTACTTTGCAGATCTTTGTCAAAGATTTGCTTTAAAATGTTTAAATAACAAGACTTAGAATTACATTAGGTTTATGAGGTGATTCATTTGAAGATACATGGAACTGTGTAAATAAATTAATCTAGACAATCAAACAATCATAGGTAGCTAAAAGCACTTAAACTCAATTACCCCAATGGTCATTTACCCCAACGTGTGGGGCGCGTGTCGCCACAATATCAATTACGACCATAAATCGCAATAAATCCGCAATCCTTTAATATCTTCATTAGATTCCTTAATTTGGTCAGTATTAATATTCCAATATGTCATGGGTGTCGGCAGGAGGGGTGCGGGCTGCAGCAGCGAACCCTTCCGCGCAAGCTGATACATGAATTATGCCAGCGGGCCCGCGCCTGTCGCATCGACCGACGCTTTTTGTTATAACCAACGGTTAATTGCTGAAAAGTTTTCACGCCAGAGTTTCGGTCACGCGTATTTTATTACTATGAAATTGAATTATTTATGACGCGCCAGTCGAGACCCGCCACCATTGTGCGTCCGCCATTGCGGTCGCTGAATTTTAATATTGAAATTATTTGTTGCGTTTTAACGCGGGCATGATATATATCCAGTGATTTACATTGCCGCAGACGTGTGCTCATCCGCCGATTATGTACCAGCAGTGTTCTGTACTAAGCCGATTTCTAAATAAAAATATATGAGCAAGTTGCTATCTGTAAACGTCAAACGGCATTAGCAACATTACTTAAGTCGCCGATAAGTTTTTCGTCACCTTTACGAGGTCGCTCAGTGAGCCAGCTGCTCTTCGTCTTGCCGGGATTCTTATCGGGTCACATAATATATGATTGTCCACAATGACCCTCCTCGTCAAATGACACATCAGTGAGATAGGCTTAATTGCCTACTGGCCCTAAAGCCTTGCCGAAGATTTATGTATATCCAATCCCGGCCGCCTAATCCGGCGCTCAGGGCTACCCGGGTCAATTTCACCCGGAAAAGGTTTTCCAGGTTATTTTCCGTAGAACTTTTAATCCAACCGAATACCGACGTATATCATTGAGGATTAAAAGGTTTAAATTGGAAGTAACCAACGTCTGTAATAAATTTATATCGTTTGGCAGTCGGTATTGTGATATCGGCGCTGGTGGATGCTAAAATGAAAGCCGGGTTCGTCCTATGCATATCGTGGTAAGGTAAGTTACGTGACTTTGCCACGCTCTATTGAATAGATACTCTAATTAAAAGCGGGGAAATGAACGGACGGTCCAAAATACTAAACCTATATAACAAAAGTTTAATAATGCTACCTAAGCACTAAATATTATAACCTATTGTTTCGTCCACTTCAGGACCTACCTGAAAAACAAAACATTATATTTTAAGAAAAAAAAAGAGACACAAAATCGTTGTACTTAATACCTATAGGTATATTTGTATCGACATTGCACATAGGCACTAAGTAGAACAACAAAAAGAAAAAAATATATATTTTTTATAATTTCCCACAGTCCAGATAAACAGATCGGAACATCGCATCTCACTAATATACATAAACGAGTAAGTAATAATAAGAGCGCGTCCTTAAAAAACGTGACCCCATCGCGAGGCCGGAACGAAATTAAAACGGGTATCAATATGGGGTCTCAGTAATAAATCATGGCGGCAGAGACGTGTGGCGCGCGGAATCCCACCCCCGGCTTAGGGTTAGACGGGACCCGGCCATTTTGGTACAGAGCCCGGACAAACTGACATTACACTGTTTCCTTATAGCTTGAGCCGGCGATATGGGGAATATACTAAGAAATGAAGGCCAGTGTTCAATGGACGTTTAACATAGCTAAGTAGCGACTTTCGGAAAGTGACCGCTCAGTGCCAGTGGAGGGGCAACTGTCACAACAAAGTGTACACATGAAATATTATCGAACATGTGTTGTATGTAGGTAGTTTTTTTTAAATGCTTTTATTGTTCTGTGAAAAAATATATTGTTCGTCGTATTTTTATACCTAGCAGGTATATAGTCACATAATTGTTATTTGTTTTAGAATAAGTATAGTTTACGTTATTTAGAATGTCAATAATAATATTATAAATTATTATTTATATGTTATTGTTATATTTCTAAGAAAATTCTGACTTTATAATTATTAAGCCACTTTTTTAATTTTTGATCACAGATGACTTAGGAACAAGCAATTACGAGAAGATCCAAAGTCCATGTTTAGGACATGACACAGAAACGGGCCAAACTGCGAGTAACGCCACGGGGTTCATCGAATAATAAAATCATACGTATAAAAAAAACACAATCATACCAAATACATACATAATTATTACGAATTTTATAGTCAAGTCCACATAACATCCGCCCATATAAATACGGCTGGCTACGGAATTAGTAAAAACGCCACCTTTTCATTTAATGGCTGATTAACAGTGGTATAAGCTCACATTAGTCGGCAGTAGCAAATGGGTGGGCGTGTCAATAGACTACGCAGGACACGAATTATTATACCGTTTGCAACTTCCCTCGGACAGGTTTTATGGCTATAACTGAAATGTTTTAATTGCAATTACAAACCTTATTGCTATGCTATTAAGGATAGTAGTATCTTCATGTTATGTGAAGTTATTTTTGTTTGTTCTAGTAGACAATTGGTGTTTCAGTATAACTTGCTTTTAAAAGTATAGTACTAGCTAGGTAAGTAAATATTTTAGTGTTTATATTAAGTTGCGCTCAAGTGGGAGGACTTAAGGCCTGATTGTATAGTCTAGCTGGTTAACTATCTGAAGGCATAGGTAACCTATTGATCGTACTTAGTTTATACTTTATGTTTATATCATAAAATATCCGTATTTATAGGCTATATAAATACCTATAGTAATATATACCAAGTGTATGCTCCGTGGTTTTACCGGTCGTTAAACCCGTTCGCCTTTCGTCTCACTGTTTTAAGTGTGATATTAATATGCCTAGTGAAAATTAATATAATTGTATCGTTATAGTCTAGTAAGTATAGTAGGTATTTATTCAAATTATTTATATAATGAAAAGTACTCGCAACCGGAGGTCATGTATGAAAAGATGTATGAATATAGATGAAGCGAAAGGGGTATGTCAGGACCGTGACTAATGGAGATCTGTAGTCTCTGCCTTCCCCTCTGGGAGACAGGCGTGAAGTGTATGTATGTATTTATTAGGTACTAGCTGTGCCGACAAACATTTGTTTTGCCATAGGATGTGGCCTTTGTACCTCGTGTATCGTAAGAAATACACAGAAATGATAGGGGTAAAAATTTAATCGTATTTATTCACAAATGACTGAAAACCAAAATTTGCCAAATCGGTAAGTACAGCCGTTTTCAAGTTTTTGAAACAAACAGCAATTATTTTGTCAGTTGTATGTTAAATACGGAATAACCGGTTTCAGTAGACTTGTGATAGCTTTGGTATAAGTTACACCGCGTTCATTGGTAGCGGGGTAAACATTTAAACCGGGTATTATTCAGTGGTGTGCACACCATATAGGCAAAAAGACACTGCCTACCTTAGTATTTTGGTTACCCGACCTAATAATAGAGTTATTGCTAGATCATTTTTT
>SJJU01001664.1:0-20245 GCA_012932125.1 Conopomorpha cramerella | reverse complement strand
TAGGTTAGGTCAGTGTTAGGTTAGGTTAGGTCAGTGTTAGGTTAGGTTAGGTTTTTTTTTTTTGTAATAGTACGCGTTAATTTCTACTGCTATTTAAAGTGCAGTACCCTCTTAGTTTGTTATTTTTTTTTTTTTATAATTTCCATCTAGGCATTGTGGCAGCTTGTGTTAAGTGGCCACAGGTGGCTTTTTAAGTTAGTTGATCAAATAATAAAATCTAAAAGTCAATAAAATTAAAATTAAAAACAAAATCGAAGTTAAAACTGAGACCAAATTTAAAATTAAAATCAAAAATCAAAATTAGAATCAAAATCAAAATTAAAATCAAAAACTAAATTAAATTCAAAATCAGAATACAATCACACTCGAAATTAAAATCAAAATCATAATCAAAATAAATATTAAAGTTAAAATTAAAACTTGAATCAAAATCAAGTTAAAATCAATCAAATTAGAACCAAATTAAAATAACACAGACAGGACGTTATGTAATATCAACATTAAAACTTATGCAAAAAGTGTAAATCGGAATAAAATATATATTTTATGTGATTTAAACGGTGATTTAAATTAAATAAAGTCAGCATAAAATTAAAATAAAGTCAAGATTAAAACAAAATTAAATTAAAATTGGAATACAATTGAGATAAAATTAATACAAAAATGAAATAAAATTGGTGTGAAATTGGGATAAAATTGAAATATAATTGAAGTTCTGGACCAAACTTAATACTAGTGGGATAAAAACTGGTCTATGTTGAGTTGGCCTTGTTCGCCTTGCGCACGACATCCAGGGCGAACTCAAGGAAGATAGGCCTCTTGAGCTCGTCCCTAATGATGTCCTGAAGGGCTCCCGGATCGATTTTCGTCCGCATGCGGAACTCGGCGTCCAATCTCGCCAGACCAAAGCGTGGGCAGTCCGTCATCAGGTGCAGAACAGTCTCCGGGGTTGTACCGTCGCAGGGGCATTCCTCGGCATCCTTCAAGTGGAATCTCTTTAAGTATGCCGAGAAGCCCCCGTGACCGCTTACAAGTTGCGCCGTATGATTGTTCATTTTGATCTTACGGAGCACCCTGTAAGCGGTATCGACGTCCCCGAAGAACAATTTGGTGTTCTGCCCTGTTTCGCTCTGCTCGTATCGATCCTGCCACACGCAGATTGTTCCCCGGCGGATGGATCTCCTGGCTAAAGAGATTGGGATGTTGGCGTATCGGGGGGTCTCCTTTTTAGTTATTGCCGCTTTCTTAGCCAGTTCATCCGCTCTCTCGTTGCCGGGGAACCCCACGTGTGCCTTGATCCACACGAGCATCACTTTGATTCCGGACTGCTCCGCTCTGTCGAGGTCTTCCCTTACACGGACGGTCAGAGGGTGAGTGGGGTTTGTTTGCCCTATAGATTCGAGGGACGATCGTGAGTCGCTGAGGATAATCGAGGGCTCCGGGTTCTTCACCTCGAGTATCATCCTCAGCGCCTCGATGATCGCCCACATCTCGGCCTGGTACACAGAATTGTAGTTCTCTAGTCTGAAGAGCCGACCCCTAACGGGTGACTCCCCAAACCAGAGACTAACCGCACCCCCCACTCTCCCTTCGATTTTGCTGCCGTCCGTGTAGTACCTCCAACAGTGGGAAGGTAGACTTTCGAGTTCTTCTTTGGTGGACACCGAAACAAATTCCCGAGCATGACGGTTGGCGGGGTGAGGTAGTGCCGATGGGTGCACCCGCCTCTCGATCTGTCGATCCGGGAAACCCTCCAGCGGACGGCCCCTCCTCGTCTCGTACAGCAAACGGACCTCCTTCGCTCGCAGGTCCAAAGGGAGGATACCCGCTAGGGTGCAGGCTGAAATTAGGGAAGTGGTTCGGTGGGCCTTTGAGACTCTAATGGCAAAGGCCCGCGTCACCCTGTCGAGCTTAGCCCTTATATATTTCTTTTCAACCACTGGGGCCCACACCGCCGCCGCGTACAAGATGGTAGGCTCCACCACGGCGACGTAGAGAGTCCTGAGGATCTCCGCGTTCAGGCCCCACTGTGCTCGGGCCGCTCTGGAGATCGCCTGGTGAAAACGGATGGCCTTTGCGCAAGCTTTCTCCAGATGGGACCCGAACGTGAGTCCTCGATCTATGGTGAGCCCCAGGATCGTCAGCTCCTCTCCCAATTCCAGCTCTACACCCCGGAAGCGAACCTGTGGAGGACGGAACTTCAGCCTTCTGGTGGCCAGGATAGCTTGCGTCTTGTGAGCCGCGAACTTCATTTTAGCTTCCTGGCCCCATTGCGCCACCAGCTCCAGTGCCTCCTCGGCGTGTCTCTCTAGTTCCTCCGTTGTTTTTGCGTACGAGACGATGAGCAGGTCGTCCGCAAAGGCCTGAATGTGAGCTTGTATACTCTCTGCCTTCCGGAGCAGAGGGTCCAACTGCATATTCCACAGCAGTGGACCACACACAGAGCCCTGGATGCATCCCTTCTCGGAGGGTCTACTCGATATGGCTCCAGCGTAGGTCATGTTGACTTCCCTGTTCGACAGGTAGTCGCAGAGGACCAACGCTGTAGCTGAGTCATGGACCCTCTCGAGTATGAGGGATTTCATCCAGGGCCACCACGCGCTGTCAAAGGCCCCCTCGATGTCAAGCGAGATGACCAGCACCATATCCCGCTGGGCCACTCTGCTCTTGACCAATTCGACAGCGTCGTATAGTGCGTCATCAGTCCCCCTCTGAGGCATGAATCCATACTGACGCGGGCTAAGGTTCTCCTCCTTAAGTAACTGCCAGATGATGCGTCTAGACAGCAGCTTCTCCAGCGTCTTACCGAAGATCGCCAGCAAGCCGATTGGTCGGTAGGACTTGGGCGCTGCGTAATCAGTTTTTCCAGGTTTTTTGAGCGTCAGCACCCAAGCCCTCTTCCAGATCCTTGGAAATAACCCCAGTCTCTGGCACGCGTTTACAATGTTTATAAATATATTCGGCCTGGCCTCTATTGCTCGTCGACATATGTCCGCAGTAAGCCCATCCTCTCCCGGCGCCTTCCTCGGATGCTGTTCTTCCAGTGTTGCTTTCAACTCGTCCAAGGTGAAGGGCTCGTAGCTTCCCGCGTACTCCCTCCGAGCAGCAGCCTCACGCTCCTCCGTTTCCACTCGAAGAGCTCTCTGGGCGTCGGAGTCAGTGTCGGGATCGTCTGTGGGGAAGAAGGTGTTGGCCAACATGTCCGCCGACTCCTGTTCCGTTAGAATTGTGCCGGTTGGGCTCCTGAGCAGCACATTTTCAGTTCTCCCTTCCGTTACCTTGAGTACTCTGTGGACCTTGTCCCAAATGGACTCTTTGTTCTGGGTTCCACAGAATTGTACCCAGCTATCCGTCCGGGCCTTGTCAATGGCTGATTTGTACTCCTCAAGAAACCCAACATATTCTTGGATTACCTGGTCTCTTCTTCGCGGGCAGGCGTTCTTTATTCTACGCCTTCTTCTCTGTACTTCCCTTTTCATCCCAGACAGCTTGTTTGACCACCAAACTGTTTTCGTTTTAGTCTGTTTTGGGGTCTGTCTTCCCAACACTGACTCGCAGGCTCTCTTCACGCCATCCGTGTATGAGACAGCTAGCCGCTCCAGCTCTTCAGCGTCCCGAATCGAATCCTCGTCCCGGGGCAATACTTCGGTCTCCTGTATAATCTTGTCCCGAAAGGATGTCCAGTCCACGTTCCTGGAATTATAAATTCGTGTTGATCTCTTCGAGTCTGCTGGTGCGGCCACGCTGCCCAGCTCCAATTCCATAACAATCGGTCGGTGATCCGGTGCTGAGGGGATAAGGTCCGGGAGCACCTCCCAGCTAGTGACCCTGTGCAGTAATCCAGCGCTGCATGTAGTGATGTCGACTATACTTTCGCACAGCCGACCACCTCTACATACAGAGAATGTGGGTGTGGTTCCCGCGTTGAGGATCTCCAGAGTCATCTCCCCCAAGGCCTCCTGGAGCTCGCGTCCCCTTCGGTCCTCCACTCCGCAACCCCACCAGGCGCTCTTCGCGTTGACATCCCCCCCCAAGACGACATTTGGGCAGGACAGACCGTTTTTGATACTCTGGATCTCCCGTGTCTGTCCTGCTATATCCCTTTCCCCTTCCAGGTATACGGATACCAGTCCCACCCGGAAACCATTTATGGTAATAACACAGCCGGTTATGGTCTGTGTTATTATCCCCGGGTGGGATGTAACTCCTATGTTGGGGTCCAGGATTATAATGGCCGCCTTGTTGGGGTTCTGTCGATCCGCGGTTTGCTTCTGGACTACTGTGTAGGATGCGGATGTGGCGACCCTTCCCAGTGCACCTGTGTAAGGTTCCTGGAGGAGCAGGGCGGCGCAACCGTTGCTCCTTGCAACTGCGATAGCCTCCAGATAAGCCGCCCTGCACCTCCCCAGGTTACACTGTAGGATCCTTAGGGGCACCTTCAGGAATAATTAACTCTGTCCCTGGAGATCCTGTCCCACTTCATCCACTCTGGACACTGCTGTGAAAACGCAGGATGTCCCGCATGTAGCCCCTTTCTCCTGCTGCAGTGGGTGCATCGAGGTTCGGAAGTGCGTGGACACTTCCGAGTCGAGTGCGCCTCACCACAGAAGCCGCAGGCCTCCTCTGCTCGACAGGTTCCGGCGGTGTGATTGTACCCCATGCAACGGTAGCATTGCGTAAGGGGGGATTGATCCATTGCTGTTATTATTTGAAATCCTATTCGCAGCCTCCGCTCAACCAGGGTCTTCCACACCGCCGGCTCCACCTCCACGATGTAGTCATGGAAAGTGACGTTTCTGCCCCTTATTTTCCTCAGTATTCTCATTCTTCTGCCGTCTTCAGCAACTTCCCTAAATAAATCTTTGTTCTGGGAGATTATTGCCTCCAACAAACGTTCCTCTGACAGGTCGCTGGAGACCTCCCTAAGTCTGAGCAACGGGTGTCTTGTTCTTGGCTCCGTGACAGTAAGGACCTCCCCAGACTGTGCGATGGCCGTCCTCAGGGACCTCTTTTGGTCCTTGGTGTCGCAGGAGATGAGGAGTTTGCTGTCCTTCAGCTTTCTTACTTTGTTCACTCCTATCCCCAGCGACACCACGTCCGCGTGTTGTTTTACCGCCCTGAGGACGTCATCACCGGTCTTTCTTGGATCAGCTGACTCCACAATTAGGGCGTTCTGCGCAGGTCTGTCCTGTGCCCCGGGGCTTCGGTCCTTTCCTGCAGACTTCTTCGGGTCAGTGGTAATTCTCGTCGGCCTAGGTCTGCCCAGAGTTGCGGTGTTTCCCTGGCAATGGTCAGGGGAATGCCCCTCACTGGCTGCCACCAGCGTCGCCAGCGTCTGACGCATTTCCACTATGGCCATCTCCGTCTCCAAGTTTGTGGGGGGATTTAGAGTTTGGCCGGTTGTTGATTCCAGGGCGGTCCTGACAGCCCTGAGGTCCTGCTTAGCTTCCTCCAGGGACTCTCTGTTGGCGGCCATCGACGTCTGGAGCTGCTGCACTTCCCCAACGAGGGGGTCCCTAGAATTTTCTTTCTCTCCCGCGAACTTGTGTTGGATGGTCTCCATCACCTCTCGCATCAGCTGCAACTCAGCCCGGACTTCTGTTAGCTGGGAAGGGTCCACGTAAGGAACCGTCGGCCCCGTTACCTGCTCGGAGGCTTTCACATGGTCGAATAGTCGATCCATGCTTCGGCGCATGTCGTCGAGCTGGTTTGAGAGGCCGGCGGTCCTGGTTCCCAGGTCTGCGATGGCCTCTTGTATGGCGGTGGCGACCAGAAACTTGTTTCCTGAGTCCGTATTGGGCGTAGGGGGTTCCTCATTGGACGCTAGGTGGCTGAGGATCGTTTGCTGGAGAGCCTCCAGCCGATCCGGCATTGCTCTAATGGCTCTGAAGGGCTCGTCAGTTTCGAACCCCAGCCAACCCCTTATCGCTTCAGCTTCCCTCAGCGTTACTCGTATGTCCTTCCTTGCCCCCTCTACCTCCAAGGATAGACCCGCCCTGAGGTCCGCAAGCTCCCTTGAGTGGGCACGCTCCAGACGTAGCATCTCTCGGGCGTTTCGGAGTTTCTCCGCTTCGAGGTTAAATTTGTGGCGGGAGCGTGAGTCTGAGAGAGAGAGGCAGGTCTCATACATTGATTGGAGAGACTCGTGGACGATCAGCTTGCATTCCCTCTTCATGTTTCCCGCTGCTTCGAGTGCCGATTTCCCAGCTTGGAGACACTCATTAGCGTATTTATTCGCTTGATCCATTTCCACACCCGCCCCTCTTCCTCCTTGTGGAAGGAGGCTCTTCCTGCGGGCAGGGGTGTGGTCATGGACCGCGGGCTTGCAGGCTGCTGACATTTCCGGGATGCTTACGGTGTGTTCATCTTCGCAGAGAGCGCTCATGGTCTGCTTGGGTTCCGTGATATCCGGCGCCACGGCTGGGGACAGCAGTAAGTCCTCAGACTCTGGATCCTTAGTAACTACATCAGTAGGCACCTTTTCCCTGAGCGGGCGAGAGGGCCTCACCGCCGCCTCCATGACCGGCGCAGTTGCTGATGCCGCTGGGCGTGCGCTCGTCCTGGTTTTTTTTGGTGGCTGGGAGGTTGTTGGTCTCTGCATACTGCGCTTTGTGTAGAGAGGGGCAAGGAGTACTGACGTCACAATAAACCTGGATGGTGATGCACATAGACTCAGATACACAAGGATAGACACTTCGGTCAAAACAATGATAAATTAACAAAATTGAGTTGCGGTAAAACTTATCTAAATTATATGAAATGTAATTAATCAAATTTATTGTCAATACAACAATAAATTAACAAAATTAAATATCGGTAAAAAGAGAAATACAAAATAAAAATCAAAATTATATAAACAATTAGTAAATTCAAATTCAATAAAATAATAATAAAATAATTGTGACGTATTTGGTGAGAATAAATTGGAGTAACTCAATAAGAGTCATGTAAGTCCAAAATCAATAAAATAATAAATTAGCAAATTTAGAGTATGATAGGAATTATCTAAATCATACAAAATTAATCAAATTAAGAATAACTAAAGCACTAAGATAGTAATAAATAGCAGTAAAAATTTTTTATCCAAATTATATAGTGTTTATCACTTTTTTAAAAATATAAAATAGCTTAAATTGAAGTAACTTAATAAAAGACTGTTAAGTCCAAAATCAATGAAATAATAAATTAACAAAATCAGAGTACGATAAGAATTATCAAAATTATATAATAGTAAATCAAATTTAAAATCACTAAAACACTGAGATAAAAGTAGTAAATTTCAGTAGAAGATTTTGTGTCAGTTTTAACATCTATAAGTATCAAATGAATAATATACAATTAATTTCTGGTCTGAAAATGAATAAATTGTAAAGTCTGTAAATAATAAAATGTTATGAAAAACAAAAATTACAATGTAATACTGTGATGAAATATTAAGTGAAACAAATTCAAGAGACCATAGTGATATCACAGGAGATCCAGATTACGGCTGCAAGCAGTTTTCAGCATGTATTGGCAGAAGGGCCAAGCCAACTCAGCAATGAGCATTAACAAAATTAACAAAGCGTGAACTAGCTAGGCAAAGCAAAGCGTAAGCATGGCACAGCGATAGCAAGCAATAGCAAGTATTATAACCATACACAATTTTTTTTTTTTTTTTTTTTTTTTTTTTCTTTTTTTTTTTTTTTTTTTTTTTTTTTTTTATTTAATGTCCAAATTGTGGTGGTTTCTTCGGAGCCTATATACAGTTGAAAATCGCGCGGTCGAATTAATGTCTATGTGTATATAATGTAAATAGTATCACAGATGCGGGCACGGTAATCAAGCTATTTTTTTTTTTTTTTTTTTTTTTTTTTTTTTTTTTTTTTTTTTTTTTTTTTTTTTTATAGATTTGTGCTTGTTGTTTAGACGATGCCTGACCAGTGTCAGTGGTGGAAACCGGAAGTCGCTACGTTACTTCCTTCCGAAGTTATGGCTCAAACAAGTTTTCCAATATGGCGGCCAAGATGGCCGCCAAAATGTAAACTTTTGACCGCTGGTCGTAGATGGCCCGAGTTTGGGCTTGTTTTACACGTCTCGTTCTTCCGGCCACCACCACCGTCACCGTTTCCGTGTCTGATGCACCCCCGAATTTTAAGGGGTGAAAAATACAATTTATTGATAAAATATTATAAATACTCGCTTATTCTAAAATAAAAATTAAAGTTTCGGCCCAGGGATGTCCTTGTCTATTTTTTACCCAATTTTTTGGGTGCTCACTTTTTGTCCACGGGTTGAGTAAACCCACCCTCGTGTTTACCCTTAATTTTGAAAAAATTATAATAAAATAACCAGTGGGGGTACCTTGATAAAATTTGGTGGGTATATTCCCCTCTTGGGTCTTCTAGTTTTGCCGTTTGAAAACTTGTAGGTCGCCGATCTGGATTCCGAGATTTTTTAAATTTAAATTTAAAAATTTTTCAAACACCTCTATCTCCTACAATTTTCTTTTGTTTTCCGCGCTCTAAGCGGTGTTCGTCCTCTTTTCTTGTCCCCTTCAATATCCTATGGTTTTCTCAGTCGAGACTTCAGCAGTTTTCAGAACACGTGCCACGTGGTTTTCCGTTATTGGTCGATATTTTCCAGGATTTTCACGGAAAATTTTTTCTTTTTTCAGGGAGTGTAGTGCTTGGCCAGATGCGTCGAGGTGCGGTATAAAAATGGGGGGTCGCCGGTTAAAATCCGGCGCCGCACGCGGTGAAAGGTGAACTTTTCCAGTTTTTTGTACACTAAACAAAGAAAACTTTTTTGTTTTTCACTTTTTCACTTTTCTTTTTTCAACACTTTGTGCACGGCACTTTTCCACAACTTTTGATGTGTCGCACTAGTTTGTAGCACAGTTTTCCGAATTTTGGCGAATTTTTTTTTAGCGGAGCAATTTTATTTTGCTGCTTGCGCGGCTAAGTCAGGGCGAGTACTGGGTTAGGTTAGGTTAGGTTAGGTTAGGTTAGGTTAGGTTAGGTTAGGTTAGGTTAGGTTAGGTTAGGTTAGGTTAGGTTAGGTTAGGTTAGGTTGGGGTGGGGTGCGAAGTCAGATCGCCTCCTCGTGTGCCTGACTGTTATTGGGTACCTCCTCGCGGGGGTAGCCATTTAGCAGTCGGGCCGGCGCACCCTGGGCAACGGCAGAATGTGCATCAGTCGTCGGCTCGCGCTGGCGGCCCGTGCCATTCTGACGGCCGAGAATCTGACAACATCGTCGCTCCGGGCCCCCTCTGCTCTATCAGAGGGCTCCCCTGGAGCGGCAAGGACAGGGCCTTCGGAGTCCCGTCCGCCCTGTCACACATCGTAACCCCTGTGGGATTCCTACCCAGGGACCGAGGGTCTGGTCGACAACGTCCGGACTGCGAGGAGTCAACCTCTATAAAAAATCCCCAATGCCACACGCTGGGAAACCGTGGCGTGTGGATGCTCTCCGGAGCGGCAGCAGGGCACAGCTGTCACTAGCGGACCCGGTCCTACAGCGGTCACTGTAGGAAAAGCTTTAATGGATTGTGACAAAACGAATGATATTCCCCCGGGTGGGTCCCGTCCGTGAGGACGGGGAATCCCACACCATCCCGCAAGGGGTGGTCTGCCCCTGTGTTGCGGGGGGGGCACACGTCCATTCGGCGCTCTGCGCCAACCGGCCTAACGATCCGGCTAGCCACCGGCGCCGTGGGGTTTTGGGGCCCCACGGTGTGAAATGCGCCACCCATACCGACGAAGCGCCGCCGAGTCCTGGGGAGGACGCCGCTGACGCTGGAGAGTTCGCCTGGGCGGACGAGGTCTCCAGCGGCAGCGAGGCGATGGCGGTGGAATCTGGGGGCTCCACCTCGGAGACCTCCACCAAGGCCATGCGCCGTAAGAGGGCGCGCCCCCTGTCTGCTGTCGTGGCTCAGCTTCCTGAGCTCGACAGCAGCCAGGGAGAGGAGGATGCGCCAGCGGAGCCACCGCAGGCGCCTCCCAAACGCGGGAGAGGGCGGCCCCCGACGACGGGCGAATACATCGGCGTGGGCAAGGCCCGCGCCGAGGCCCAAGCCGCCCGACGGGAGGCCGCGCGCAAGGAGACCTCCGAACGACCGGAAGCAGCAGCTCCAAGTAAAGAAAGGGCCCCGCCGAGTGCCCTAAGGGAGGCCCGAGCGGCACCCGACTCCATGGCCTCCGCCGACCTCCACCGGAGGGTGGAAAAGGACGTGGAGTCCATTCTGTGGGTTGCCGCTAAATCCTCGAACCTTAAGGGCACTTTCCAGAAGTCCCTGAAGGAAGCGGCGGGGTCCATGAGGGCCATCATGGACGAGCTGCTGACGCGCACCTCTTCGGACGAGGTGCGTACCCTGGAGCGGGAGAAGAGGCTTCTGCAGGCGGAGCTCGACAGGGAGAGGGCCGATAAGGCCGCAATCCTCTCCAAGCTCCAAGAGCTCCGCCGTAAGGTGGATTCGCTGGAGACCCGCTCCAGGGCTCCCGGGGCGGGCGTGAATCGCCCCGCACTGGACGAGCTTAGCCGCTCAATCATCGTCCAGTGCGGGACGATGATGAACGCCCGGCTGGAGGCGCTGGAGGGGCGCCTCCTGCCGGCCAAAAGACTTCGCCCGCCTCTGGCGGCCGACACACGGGCCGCAGAGGCGAGCGCTGTCCCTCGATCCGAGGGCAAGAAAAAGGGTAAGGGCAGGGGTAAAAAAGCCTCAGCTCAGGCCCCGACCCCTGCCCCAAGAAGACAGGGCCCGGAGCGGCCGTCGCCGCAGCCGGGATCGTCGGTCCCGGCTGCCAGCGTGCCGCGCCCGGCACAGGAGGCGTCCTGGGTGGAGGTGGTGAGGCGCGGCAGGCGCTCGGGCGCCAAGCCGCCGCCACCTCCACCACCAAAGCCCAGACCACAGCCGCCAAAAAAGGCGGCAAAGAAGAAAGGTGTCGCCCCTGGCTCCCTCCGCGTCCCGCGCACGGTGGCAGTTTCGCTGTGCCTGGCGCCGGGCGTTGAGGAACAGGGCGACACCTGGGCCAAGATACTGACCGAGGCTCGCGAGAAAATCTGTCTCGCGAGCCTCGGCATCAATAGGATATGTTTCCGGCGGGGCCATAACGGGGGCCGACTACTTGAGCTCCCGGGCACCGCCGACGAAACAGCTGCCAAAGCCGATGGCCTCGCAGGCCGCCTCCGGGAAGTCCTTTCCCCGGAGGTGGTCAAGGTGTCCAGGCCCGTCAAGTGCGCGGAGCTGCGCTTGGCGGCCCTGGACGACTCGGTGACGGCAGAGGACATTGTCGCCGCCGTGGCTGCGGCAGGTGGTTGCGCCCCTGTTTCCATAACGGTGGGGCGCACCACGGAGGCGGCCGTCAGAGGCCGCTCCCGGACTGTATGGGTCCGCTGCCCGGTCGCGGCGGCCAAGGCCCTGGGCCAGTCGGGCCACGTTAACGTGGGCTGGTCCGGGGCCCGAGTGACCCTTTTGGAGCCGCGGCCGATGCGCTGCATGCGCTGCCTGGAGCCGGGCCACGCACGGGCGACGTGCACGTCGCTCGTGGACCGCACCGACCATTGCTTTAGGTGCGGTAAGCCCGGCCACAAGGTGCGCGATTGCGGCGCATCGGAGGCCCACTGCCCCATCTGCGCCGCGGCCAAAAAACCCGCGGGCCACCGGGTGGGCGCAAAAACTTGCGTGGCCCCATTGGGCCACAACAACAGCAACAGCCGGAGGGCCAAACGTCGAAACAAGAAGAAAGGCCCTCCGGCCGTAACAACAAATGAAGCAGCAGGGGCCTCCGAACCCATGGAGGCCCAGGAGGAGACCACCGCACCCACATAATGGCGAACAGGGTGCTTCAGGGGAACCTCGGCCGCTGCGCCTGCGCTCAGGACTTGTTTGTCCAGAGCATGGCGCAGTGGGCGATCGCCGTAGGGATCGTGTCCGAGCCCAACTATGTGCCGAATTCCCGCACTTGGGTCTCGGACCTCGACAGACTCGCCGCCATCAACGTCAAGGCGGACCTTTGGTTCGAGGAAGTGACTCGGAGGAGCGGCTTCGTCTCAGCTGTAGTGGGGGAGATCGTGTACGTCTCTGTATACTTCTCCCCCAACAAGCCGCTCTCCGAGTTCGAGGAGTTCCTCGCCGAGCTGGAGGCCGCCGTCCTGCGAGCCCGCCCCCGTCAGGTGCTAGTCGCCGGTGACTTCAACGCCAAGTCCCCTCTCTGGGGATCACCGGCGACGAACGCATTCGGCGGGGCGGTGGCAGAGTGGGCCGTTGCGGCGGGTCTGTCGGTCCTCAACCGGGGCAGCGCTCCGACCTGCGTGCGCTGGAACGGGTGGTCCATCGTGGACCTATCGTTTGCGACTCCCGTGCTGGCGCACCGGGTCGCGGACTGGACGGTGCTGACCGAGATCGAAACGCACAGCGACCACAATTATATTCGCTACGAGATCTCGGTCGCACCGACCGCCCCGGTTGTCGGTTCCCCTGGAGGGGGGGTTCAGCCCCCCCGGTGGTCTCTGAGGAGACTCGACGTGGGCCTCCTCAGGGAGGCCGCAATCGTCATGTCTTGGCTCCCGATGCCGCCGAGCGACGCGCTGGAGGTGGAGGGGGAGGCGGAATGGTTCCGCGAAACCCTGACGCAGGTGTGCGACGCGGCCATGCCTCGCGTCGGGCCTCCACCTCCGCGACGACGGGTACACTGGGGGACGGACGAGATCGCAGAGCTGCGTACGCTCTGCATCCACGCGCGCCGTCCGTACACCAGGTACCGCGGACGATGGCATCGGGACCCGGAGGAGGAGCTCCGGCTGCGCCTCGCCTACGGAGCCGCCAAGAAGGAGCTGCGCACGGCCATCCGGGCGGCCAAGGAGGCCGCCCACCGAGAGATGCTGGAGACTCTAAACCAGGATCCTTGGGGGCGCCCCTACCAGGTGGCGCGCAAGAAGATGCGGCCCTGGGCGCCCCCGATCACCACGAGTCTCCAGCCGGAGGCCGTGCGCGAGGTGGTCGCGGCGCTGTTTCCAGCTCGCGACCCACTGGCGGCTCCGCGCTTGGCGATAGCGGCGCAGCCGGAGCCCGACGAAGAGGAGAACCCGAACGCGGTGGTGCCGGCGGTGACGCGCCCCGAGTTGGCGGGGTCTGTGAAGCGCCTCCAGGGAAAGAGAGTTGCTCCCGGCCTCGACGGCATACCGGGCAGAGCCTGGGTGCACGCTCTGAGGCCGTACCTGGAGTCGAGACTTCGCGCCCTGTTCTCCGCGTGTCTGCAGCGGGGCGCCTACCCCGCGCAGTGGAGAACGGGGAAGCTGGTCCTCCTGCGAAAGGAGGGCCGCCCCGCCGACTCGGTTTCGCCGTCGGCGTTCCGGCCCATAGTGTTGCTCGACGAGTCGGGGAAGCTCTTTGAGCGCGTCCTGGCTAGGCGGCTCGTCGGGCACCTCGAGTTGGTAGGGCCGGACCTATCAGACCACCAGTTCGGGTTCCGGCGTCACAGGTCCACCATCGACGCAGTGAAGAGGGTTCGTGCCATAGCGGACGACGAGGTCTCCCGGGGCGGGGTGGTGTTGGCGGTGTCGCTCGACATCGCCAACGCGTTCAACACCCTGCCCTGGTCCTGTATTCGGGAGGCGCTCGTGTACCATCGGGTGCCTCCCTACTTGAGGCGAGTCCTCGAGGCGTATCTCTCGGGCCGGTCGATTCAGTATCCCGGCCGGGAGGGTTGGTGCCGTGCGGACATGACGTGCGGTGTTCCACAGGGGTCCGTGTTGGGGCCCCTGCTGTGGAACATCGGATACGATTTTGTGCTGCGCGGTGCCAATCTCTGGGGTGTCGAGTTGACGTGCTACGCCGACGACACCCTGGTTACGGCTCGGGGACGAGACCATAGGGAGGCCGTCGTCCGCGCGACTGCCGGCGTGGCGCAAGTCGTGCGCCGCATTAGGCTTTTGGGCCTAGAAGTGGCCCTGAACAAGTCCGAGGCTCTGTGGTTTCACGGGCCTCGGAACGGGCCACCCCAGGGCTTCAACGAGATTATAGTGGGCGGAGTGAGCATCGGCGTCGAGTCCACCCTCAAATATTTGGGGCTGGTGCTCGACGGCCGGTGGCGCTTCCACGCCCACTTTGAACGCCTTGGGCCGAGGTTGCTGGTGGCGGCTGCCGCCTTGAGCAGGCTGATGCCCAACCTCGGAGGCCCGAAAGCCTTCTGCCGGCAGTTGTACGGGGGAATTGTGCGGTCCATGGCCATGTATGGAGCCCCGGTGTGGGCGGACGCCCTGCAAGACCGCGCCGCTGCGGCGCCGTTGCTCCGTCCGCAGCGGGCGGTCGCCACGAGGACGATCCGGGGCTACCGCACAGTCTCCCGGGAGGCTGCGTGCCTCCTGGCACGAACCCTGCCGTGGGACCTCGACGCGCAAGCCCTCGCCCAGACGTACAACTGGGGCGAGGGCGAACGCGCTCGAGGCCACTGGCCGACGGGGAGAGAGGTCGAAGCGCGCCGACTCGTGTTCGACGACGAGGCGCGACGCAAATGGGCGCTCAGGTTGGCAAACCCGAGCGCGGGGCTAAGGACGGTGCGAGCCATCGCTCCCGTCCTAGAGCAGTGGCTGGAGCGGCGTCACGGGTCGCTGAGCTTCCGGCTGACGCAGGTGCTCACCGGGCATGGTTGCTTCGGGAGGTACCTGTGTCGGCGGGGCAGGGAGCGTGACGCTCGCTGCCACCACTGCTCCGACTGCCCCGACGACACCGCCGAGCACACTCTCGCAGAGTGTGCGGCCTGGGCGTCCGAGCGCACGGCTCTCGTGGCCGTCGTCGGACCCGACCTCTCCCTGTCGGCCCTCGTAGCGTCGATGGTGGACCGCGCCGAGGCGTGGAGCGCTGCGGTCTCCTTCTGCGAGTGCGTCATGCTCGCGAAGGAGGCCGCCGAGAGAGAGCGCGAAGCGGCGGACCCGTCCCGGGTTCGTCGCCGCGGCGGTCGAGGCGCGTGACCGCCGCGGAAGCCCTGCAGTTCCGGGCGTATTAGAATAGGGCTGCGGTTCTCCCTTGCCTGTCGTAAGAGGCGACTAAAAGGGCACCGGGGGGTCGGTCGCGCGCATGGCGGGGGCCTGCGCGCGGTCCACACCGACCCCCCCAACGAGGGCGACGGTGCCACGGGACTTCGGCACCGTCGCCTCACGTCGAGGCGTACGCGGGGAGGGCCACAAGCCCCTCCCCGCAGGGTAGAGGGCCCGCCCCCTTACAGCGGGCCCTGCGCGGCCGGTGTCCCCTGAAGTTGTGCTCTAGGGTGTTCCGGGGGCACCGGCTCTTTCGCGCAGAGAAGTCACCGGGGGGTTTTAGTGGAATCACCACAGAACCCCGTCGTCTCCCCCGCGGACGACGGGGTATCCGAAGGGATTTCCCCCCGTCAACAAAAAAAAAAAAAAAGGTTAGGTTAGGTTAGGTTAGGTTAGGTTAGGTTAGGTTAGGTTAGGTTAGGTTAGGTTAGGTTAGGTTAGGTTAGGTTAGGTTAGGGTAGGTTAGGTTAGGTTAGGTTAGGTTGGGGTGCGAAGTCAGATCGCCTCCTCGTGTGCCTGACTGTTATTGGGTACCTCCTCGCGGGGGTAGCCCTTTAGCAGTCGGGCCGGCGCACCCTGGGCAACGGCTGAATGAGAATGTGCATCAGTCGTCGGCTCGCGCTGGCGGCCCATGCCATTCTGACGGCCGAGAATCTGACACCATCGTCCCTCCGGGCCCCCTCTGCTCTATCAGAGGGCTCCCCTGGAGCGGCAAGGACAGGGCCTTCGGAGTCCCGTCCGCCCTGTCACACATCGTAACCCCTGCGGGATTCCTTCCCAGGGACCGAGGGTCTGGTCGACAACGTCCGGACTGCGAGGAGTCAACCTCTATAAAAAATCCCCAATTCCACACGCTGGGAAACCGTGGCGTGTGGATTCTCTCCGGAGCGGCAGCAGGGCACAGCTGTCACTAGCGGACCCGGTCCTACAGCGGTCACTGTAGGAAAAGTTTAAAATGGTTGGTTCCAATACACAAAATATTCCCCGGGTGGGTCCCGTCCGCAAGGACGGGGAATCCCACACCACCCCGCAAGGGGTGGTCTGCCCCCAGTGTACGGGGGGGGCAAACCACCATTGTGCGCCGTGCGCACATCGGCCGAACGACCCGGCTAGCCACCGGCGCCGTGGGGTTTTGGGGCCCCACGGTGTTAAATGTGCTACCCAAGCACAGCTTGCGATCGCCGACTCGGACGACGTCTCGAGCGACGCGGCGAGGAGCGACGTCATGTCCCTCGACTCCGGGGATTCCACCCCGGGGCCTGGCAAGGCGCGGCGCAAGCGCGCGCGCGCCCCCTCCTCTGTCTCGGTCCATCTCTCGGACCTGGAGACAAGCCAGGGGGAAGAGGAGGAAGCGCCGGCAGAGCTCCCAAAGCGAGGAAGAGGGCGGCCCCCCACCCCCGGGGAGTACATCGGCCTGGGCAAGGCTCGCGCCGAGGCCCAGGCCGCCCGAAGGGAGGCACTCGCAAAAGAGGCCTCCCTGACCCCCCCTCCGGTTGTAAGCGCTATACGCGAGAGGGCCCCGCCGAGTGCCCTTAAGGAAGCCCGAGCGGCACCCGCCGGGATGACCTCCGCCGACCTCCACCATAAGGTGGAGGAGAACGTGCAGGTCATCTTTGACGTTGCCGCAAAATCGGGCAACCTTAAGGGCACCTTCCAGAGGGCCCTCAAGGACGCGGCGGGCTTCCTGCTGGAAGCCCTGGAGGAATACGCGACGCGTACCCCCACTGATGAGGTGCGCGTCATGGAGCGGGCCCGGCGGACCCTTCAGGCGGGGCTGGACCGGGAGAAGGCCGACAAGGCCGCGATCCTGGTCCAGCTGCAGGAGCTCCGCCTGGAGGTACAGACACTGAAGTCCCGCTCCATGACCACGGCTTCCCCACCTGGACTCGACAGACCCGCACTGGAGGAGCTCACACGCTCCATCATCGTCCAGTGCGGGTCCATAATGAACGCACGGCTGGAGGCGCTGGAAGAGCGCCTCCTACCGGCCAAGGCGACGCGCCCGCCGCTAGCGGCAGACGCCAGGGCGGCAGCGGTGAGCGCTGCTCCCCACTCAGGGCCCCAGCAAACGGGCAAAGGGAAAGGCAAGGGAAAGGGGAAATCTTCCGTTCCCCGCCCGGCCCAGGCTCCGGCCCCGACCCCTGCTCCAACAAAGCGGGGCCCGGTGCAGACCTCGGGAGAGACTTTGGCGCAACCTTCGTCGCAGCCTGGATCGTCGGTCCCGGCTGCCAGCGTGGCGACCCCGGCACCGTCTTGGGTGGAGGTCGTGAAGCGCGGCAGGCGCTCGGGCGCCAAGCCGCCACCTCCCCCAAAGCCGCAGCAGCAACCGGCGCCTAAAAAGGCGCCAAAAAGGAAAAGGAAGGGTGTGGTCGCCCCTCGATCCCTCCGCGTCCCGCGCACAGTGGCAGTGTCACTGAGCCTGGTGCCGGGCGTGGAGGAGGAGGGCGACACATGGTCCCTAATCCTGTCCGAGGCTCGCGAGAAGATCTCCCTCGCGAGCCTCGGCATCTTTGATCTAAAATTCCGGCGGGCACGTGCCGGGGGGCGACTCCTAGAGCTCCCGGGCACCACGGAGGAGGTTACGGCCAAAGCCGACGCTTTGGCCAGTCGCCTCCGGGAGGTCCTCCCCGAGGACGTGGTGAGGGTGTCCAGGCCCGCCAAGTGCGCAGAGATGCGCCTGGCGGACCTGGACGACTCAGTCACGTCCGAGGACGTCGTCGCTGCCGTGGCCGCGACGAGTGGCTGCGCCCCCGCCTCCGTCACAGTGGGGCGCATCACGGAGGCGAAAAATGGTCCCTCTCGGACCGTGTGGGTCCGCTGCCCGGTGGCGGCGGCCAAGGCCCTGGGCCGGTCGGGCTACTTGTCCGTGGGCTGGTCCAGGGCCCGCGTGACCATCCTCGAGGGGAGGCCGATGCGCTGCATGCGCTGCCTCCAGCCGGGCCACGCACGGGCGACGTGCACGTCGCCCGGCGACCGCACCGACCACTGCTTCAGGTGCGGTCAGCCCGGCCACAAGGTGCGCGCATGCAGCGCATCGGAGGCTCACTGCCCCCCTCTGTGCCGCGGCCAATAAGCCCGCCGGCCACAGAGTGGGGGCAAAGTCGTGCGCGGCGGCGGCCCCACTGGGCAACAGTGGCAGCCGGAGGGCCCAGCGACGGGCCACAAAGAGGATGGGCCCTGTGGCCCCGACACCAGCGCCGAGATCAGGGGCCTCCGTACCAATGGAGGTCCAAGAAGAGGCGACAGCGGCGGACCCGCCTCGGGTGCGTCGCCGCGGCGGTCAGACCGAGTGACCGCCGCGGAAGCCCTGCAGTTCCGGGCGTAAGAATAGGGCTGCGGTTCTCCCTTGCCTGTCGTAAGAGGCGACTAAAAGGGCGCTGGGGGGTCGGTCGCGCGCAAGGCGGGGGCCTGCGCGCGAACTCCACCGACCTCCCCATCGAGGGCGACGGTGCCACGTGACTTCGGCACCGTCGCCTCACAACAAGTTAGTTCGCGGGGAGGGCCACAAGCCCCTCCCCGCAGGGTAGCGGGCCCGCCTCTTTACAGCGGGCCCTGCGCGGCCGGTGTCTCCCTGAAGTTGTGCTCTAGGGTGTTCCGGGGGCACCGGCTCTTTCGCGCAGAGAAGTCACCGGGGGTTTTTAGTGGAATCACCACATAACCCCGTCGTCTCCCCCGCGGACGACGGGGTATCCGAAGGGATTTCCCCCCGTCAACAAAAAAAAAGGTTAGGTTAGGTTAGGTTAGGTTAGGTTAGGTTAGGTTAGGTTAGGTTAGGTTGGGGTGCGAAGTCAGATCGCCTCCTCGTGTGCCTGACTGTTATTGGGTACCTCCTCGCGGGGTAGCCCTTTAGCAGTCGGGCCGGCGCACCCTGGGCAACGGCAGAATGTGCATCAGTCGTCGGCTCGCGCTGGCGGCCCATGCCATTCTGACGGCCGAGAATCTGAAACCATCGTCGCTCCGGGCCCCCTCTGCTCTATCAGAGGGCTCCCCTGGAGCGGCAAGGACAGGGCCTTCGGAATCCCGTCCGCCCTGTCACACATCGTAACCCCTGCGGGATTCCTCCCCAGGGACCGAGGGTCTGGTCGACAACGTCCGGACTGCGAGGAGTCAACCTCTATAAAAAAATCCCCAACTCCACACGCTGGGAAACCGTGGCGTGTGGATGCTCTCCGGAGCGGCAGCAGGGCACAGCTGTCACTAGCGGACCCGGTCCTACAGCGGTCACTGTAGGAAACATGTACAATGGCTGGTCGCAACACACGTATTATTCCCCGGGTGGGTCCCGTCCGCAAGAACGGGGAATCCCACACCACCCCGCAAGGGGTGGTCTGCCCCAGTGATACGGGGGGGGCAAACCGCCATTCTGCGCCCAGCGCAGCCCGGCTGAATGACCCGGCTAGCCACCGGCGCCGTGGGGTTTTGGGGCCCCACGGGGTGAAATGTGCTACCCAAAGCACATCCGCTGGCGTCGTTGATGATAGCGACGATATCAGCGGCGACGGTGAGACGGCGTGGTGTGCCAGCTCCGTTGCCTCGGAGCCGGAAACGACGGCGATGGTGGTGGAATCTGGGGGCTCCACCTCAGAGGCCATGCACCGTAAGAGGGCGCGCCCCCTGTCTGCTGTCGTGACTCAGCTTCCTGAGCACGACAGCAGCCAGGAAGAGGAGGATGCGCCTGCAGAGCCACCGCAGGCGCCTCCCAAACGCGGGAGAGGGCGGCCCCCGACGACGGGGGAATACATCGGCGTGGGCAAAGCCCGCGCCGAGGCCCAGGCCGCCCGAAGGGCCTTCGAAATCGCGCATTTCGATCGCGAGATCCCCGCCATCCCCAAGCGGGAAAGGGCCTCGCCGAGTGCCCTTAAGGAGGCCCGAGCGGCCCCCGCCGGGATGACCTCCGCCGACCTCCACCATAAGGTGGAGGAGAGCGTGCAGGTCATTTTCGATGTTGCCGCAAAATCAAGCAACCTTAAGGGCACATTCCAGAAGGCCCTTAAGGATGCGGCGGGCTTCCTGCTGGAGGCCCTTGAGGTGTACGCAACGCGCTCCCCAACCGAGGAGGTGCGCGTCATGGAGCGGGCCCGGCGGACCCTTCAGGCGGAGCTGGACCGGGAGAAGGCCGACAAGGCCGCGATCCTGGTCCAGCTGCAGGAGCTCCGCCTGGAGGTACAGACGCTGAAGACCCGCTCCATGGCCACGGCCCCCCCACCTGGACTCGACAGACCCGCACTGG
>SJJU01001661.1:0-13865 GCA_012932125.1 Conopomorpha cramerella | reverse complement strand
CAGGTGGTCGGAATATTTGTGTTTCGTCAACGTTTTAATGAATTTGTGGAATTTAATACGTGAATTGCCTAAGAACAGGAGTGAGGAAAATGTCTGTGTGGGCAAATGTTCGACTTCAACACCCGGGCCTTGTAATTGTGGATTTTTTTGTACGGGAGGTTTATTTTCAAGAGATTATGGTGTACTTTCTAAAATTTTAACATAACAAAATCAATCAGTATTTTTTACTAAAAATACCCATATAATGAATGCATGTACCTACATAATACATGTAGAATAATGTGGAGTAAAGTTAGTTGAAATATACCTAACTTTAAAGCACAGCAATCTCTGGGATATAGTACGAACCCAGCTCAAGGGCATCCATAACATTAACCGGAAAATGGGCAATTATTTAGGGTCCAAATTTTATATGGCCGTCCTCGCCCTAGGACATCGTAGAGGTTCACAAACCCGTGACCGAATATTTGTAGGTGTCTAGAAATTAGTCTGTGGAAATCACAGAGTCGGTTTCCTTCGCCCCGGGCGCCTGATAAAATAACCATGACAAGGGTATGCCACTTTACGCCAAGAATAAGTTGGGCCTCGAAAATAACTGGTAAAGCTTAACACGGAAAGAGAATACGAATGGACTAAAACTTTCCGATTCCCGGAAAAAAAAATGCGTAGAGAATACGCGTTGATGCTGGCTGTTTCATTTTTCTTTTTATTTTAACCTACTTCAGAAAGGAGGTTTTAAAAAAATATTGGTGGGTAATTTGAGAGCATCCTATCGTAAAAAATAACGATGAGTCATTGGACTTGATGCACGATTTGAGAGCAAATAGAGTTCAAATTGCTTCAACATTATAGTAGTTCATCGCTAACACAGTTCTAAAAACCATAAGAGCAGAATCGGAATAGAATTCTCTTTTCCAGACACATGCCAGATCGTTACCTACTTAATCTGATATGAGACATCACGAAATAGTGAATCATTTTAACTATGAATGTACATGTTCGTGAAATACATAAACTCACATCAATATTCACTAATGGGGTGGGCAGAACGACCCGAACATTTAGAGAATCACTTTTACCCTAACAGTCGATTTTTAAGTTCGTGAAATACTTGCGACATAATTTTAAAGAAAAGAAAACTTTACTTACTACTTTACAGTCACTCGGCATTACGTTTTTTTTTTAAGTTTCCCTGAATTTGTCGGATTTGCTATTATTTACCCCTAATTTCCTTATCTTCTATACTACTAAAAAAAAAACCATCGAAATCGGTTCATAAACGACGTTATCCGCGAACAAACATAAAAAAGCATATCGACTGCTTTTTTAAATCGCTTAAAAACAAATTTCTCACTTCACAAATATTAATACTAACATAATACGGCACACAATAAATCACATAGCATGTTAAGGTCAAGAAACTGGGTTCAAATCCGTAGAGCATGTGTCAAACTTATCTTAAACAGGTCAGGCAATGTACTCCGCGAAGGGCAAAGGAAATAAATTCCGAGGCAAAACTTTACGGCCCTAAGCCTCAGTCGGAACATGTTTCACAGATTAGTTCGAGAATCCCTCTTCACACCAAATTCACTAGAAGGACGAGATCACCAAGATATTTTTATAGACACGACGTATGTTACCGCTAAAAGTAGACGGGATAAGGGTCTGGAAGTAATAAGACAGATAGGAACTTAAAGACGCAAAAAAAGGAAAAACGTTTAAAAGATAAAAAGTATGATAATCAAACACACCCAACACTAACCTCTAGGCAGAGATGAAAGAGCTTTGAGATAAAAATACAGTGAAAGAAACATAGGTGACTTTCGAGCACAGTTTATCAATATGGCATGTGATAAAGAGTTTAATTGAAGAGATAAGAAGTTTCGTCGGAATTGCTAGTCGAGTTTGAAATCAGTCTTAAAGTTGTGTGAGTGAGAATGACTGAGAGAAAGAGAAATAAAGAAATAGTAGTTCATACTTCCCGTGCCGCATTCCTAAGATGATATTACCCTATCTATCTCAAGCCAAGGTTGTCAGGTTACCCTCTATATTGGTTCTTGTATTAGGCATTTCCCGATCCTTTCGAACAACTTGACGCCTTTTAATCCCAATGCGGGGTAGGCACTTGCTAAGCAAATGCCCACGGTTCACCAAGCGTATTTAACCCAACGTGACAGGCCGTTATAGGGTTCACACACCTCGTGGTGTGCAGGTTTAATCACGATTCTCCTTCATCGTACGAGCGTTGCGTTGCATACATATGCTCCGAAAAAGAGTCCCATTGGTATACGTCCTACGTTGTAGCCGGGGACTCGAACCCGCGACATGCCGGTTACAAGTCAAGTATCCGACCAACTGGACAACAGACGTTTTAAACAACTTTAAAAATAAAGATGATTTCAATTATTTATTCAGTTTGTTCCTTTTTTCGGGTGTGTACAAATTCATAATAAGTCAATATGTACCTAGTTTTCGTCGGTTAAAATGCAACTGAAGCCAACCCGAGTTATCTATTCCAATAAAACAATAGTTAGTACCTAACTTATGTTGATCATGACAAATGTGTGAAACATAAAATGGCAAACATTGAATCATATACATGCGTGCAATCCTTGTCATGTTACTTTAGCTAGCTCATATTATAATGGTATTGTACCACAGATTGTCCGCGCATGAACTTAACTACAAATAATAATTCAGTAGGTACTAGAGTATCAAGTCAATTGTTTCATATAACAATGGGGGCAACATATCTACAATAGTATGGATAGGGTAAGCGGCAACCATTTCAAATAGATATGCAGACGAAAACCGCAAGTTCGGAACTGAATATCATTTATGTTAGTTGATTGGCATTTATAGAGCTGGCCTCATACTACGTGTACTACGCGTATGCACTAGGGACTCCTTGGTCCCACGTCAGAAGACTTTAAACCCTCTTGGGGACACAGTCAGTCGTCGTGATAGCAAAAAAACTTCTATAGCTTTATCAATAAACGCGGTTTCTGGATTCAGACATTATAGGTACCAAGCTTAGGTGGTCAGTTGTATGTCAAATACGGAGTAACCAGTTTAAATAGACCTGTAATAACTTGGGTATACGTTACAACGCGTTTATTGGTAAGGGGGCTACGGTCTTGCCGATAATTTAACTATTAAAAGATACACCAGGCTCAACTTAACTTGTGAGTTGTATGTCAAATACGTAATATCTAGTTTCATTCGACCTGTAATAACTTTGGTATAAGTTACACCGCGTTTATTGGTAACCCTACTATTGATTTAACTTGAGTATCCACGAAGTGTTAAGTGATGATGATGGTGATGATGATCCAGGTTGGTACTTTTAAGATAACAATATTTAAAAGAGAATATAGAAGATTCGTTATAACGTATGATACTGCCAATGGCTTCCTTATATGACACAAGATACTAGCGATTTTGAAGTCTAGAGTATTCGGAATAGAATTCAAAACTCTAAAACAATATATATCTGGCGCTCAAAAGGTTGCAAATATTAACAAAACGCAAAGAAGTCACTCAGTCTATGATAACAATGGTGACAATATGTGGAAAAGATGAAAAAAAAATTAAGGACATAGGATACTTTTTATCCCGTTTCTGTGGGACGCGTCGCTATATCGGGGACGTTACACTTTGTATGAAGTTTTAATACTGAAACAACGCGAATGATATCACGGGGCGTCCATTCGTACACAATAAAAGCCAGTGTCTTTCATAATACATTCATAGTAAGTGCAAACCTGACTTATTTCACTCTACACTGGCGTACAAATACTGTATATAAATAGGTACATACATTTGAAAACCCGCGTTTAACCCCGGATAGTGGTAGCGGAAGTTTTGCATGGTATTATTTAGCATTGTGTTGTAGCGGTAATAAGAGGTTTGGCTCCTATTCTAACACTAAATTGTTCTAGAATATTTCCTAACAAATAGCTTACTGTCGGAACAGCTGCATACACACAGCTTGTTCTTAGTAGCTTATGAAACTCGAGTCCAAAGGCGCTGTAAGTCAGAAAAGGTTTACGTAATAGTTTCAGACGTATAGTTAGATTTGTCGACGTTAAAAGGGCTAGTTCCGACCCGGTGTGGCGGACCGCGAAATGTTTTGACGTAAGGGTTTTGATACACGAATATACGAAGGTATCTTACGAACAAATACAAAAACAAGTAATATATAATACGTAGAAGGGGAGCGTATACATACGTGCGGTGACGAACGGAATAGAATACATGTGTCACTACCGTAGCCCAACTTTTCCCTGCATAGAACAGTCCAGTCAATTTTGTTTCTAGCAAATGTAGGATATTATTATCCGTTTTAAGTATGATTTATTCTAGCCGTGTTATCAATAAAGATACAATAGTACATCGTCGCTATTAGAGGTCTGAACATCTGGTTTCGTACACACTAAAGACGAATAAAGTTCGGACGTTTTAAATTATGCTTAAAGCGTAAGCCATGTTTAAACTGACATGGTTTAGAGCTATTAATTGTAACGGTGTTACAAAGAAATATTACCGTATCAATAATATTCACGTTCTGTCCCCGTCACGTTATGATGTTGTTTGACAATGAATGTGAATGTGAAACAGACAAAATGCAGGATATTTTTTGTTAGTAAGAGATTGTGTTTTGGTAATAAATGACTTGTTAATCACCCAACACTTATGGTGTCGCTTACTAATCCCTTATCGTAAACGCTTCTAGGGATGAAGTTACAGTTCACAGATCGTAGTTCCAAACGATCTGTATTGCTGGTTTCAAGGTTGGTAAAACAGCGATACAACGTAGTTTGTCGTTACGATGCCAGAGCGATGCAACAACGAGAGAGCAGCAGACTTGACGTCCAGTAGTGCAATTCTCGTATTTTTGCTCGATCACGATGACGTTTTTGTTTAGCTTACGCTCGAGTTCAAAAATTACCAGAATACCGTTTGTTTGAAAAGAGTTTTAGTACGTACTATTGAAATTCGATAGTAACACGAGAATACGAAAACGGGCGTTTGGACTAAGTTGAAACTATTTTAGTATCGATAAAAATACGAGAATTGCACTACAGGTCGTTTAAAATGTCATCTCTCATCTGACACACGTCTAGCATCATTCTTATTTCGTTCCAAACCAAGCAAAGGATTCGTAAACGATCAATAATATTGAGCTGAGAGTTTCACAACCTAAAAAGTGAAGGTTTTTGTACATTCACGGGCATGCCCGATTTCTTTAGCACAATAAAGATTCTTTTTTTATACACGCCTCGAACCCTCGAGTTATACGTGCCGTTAGCGATTGAATATGAAAAAAAAAACGTTCGTCTATAGGCCTAGAGTGAAGAAAGCAGGTAGGAGCTGGTAGTCGTCGCGGCGTGGGCATCCGATGCCGAAACGCAAAGGTTATCCTTTGTAGCCGTTTAAATTCTGTTTACGTTCAAGACGTGCGTGTATATTTATTTTCGGAGCCTAAGTACGCTAGGCAACGTTCTTAGGGTGATATATAATAAATATTAAGAAAAAAAGTAACGACTTCAACTAGGTACAAAAACCAAAAAAAAACGAGGGTAGGTTTACTGCATTCCAATCCATTTACAAGTTGTATAATTAAGGTAAATCAGACCGAATAAAACGTGACAACGATATGGAAAACATGCAGGAGTGAAAGAGCAAGAGTAGCGGGTTATTGTTTGTAGTAACTGTCACTTTTACTACTAAACCGTTTGGATCCAGAAGTAGGTACATTAAACTTCCATACATATTGCTTAGAAGGAGAAAGACGATTCTACGCGGCTTGTAAGTTCAGTTGTGTATGTAATAACACAATAGATTGAGTATCATATGTGTCCAGCAGTGGACAAGTATGGGCTAATGACGATGATGATGTATCAGTGGCGTGCACTGACTTTTACGACAAGTAACCCCCAAGGATTGACACCTATGTATAGGTAACTTGTCTTTACGAAACACAGGTACCTACCTATCTACTGACACACAAAACACAGGACCTTCGTTAGCCTATGACGTGAGTGCAACAAAAAAGGATCTAGCAATAACTCTATTATTAGATCGGGTAACCAAAATACTAAGGTAGGCAGTGTCTTATTGCCTATATGGTGTGAACGCCACTGCAAGCAGGGAAGTAATTCCAACAAAAAAAAACCGACTGCAATTCTTAAACAAAGGTTCAAACACCTCATGAAAATTTATAGACTGACGTATTCCAAGACATCAATAGTTGCATGTACTCGTGAAACTACTTAGAATGGTGCAGAAATATAGTTATTTATATTTGGACTTCGTATCTATAAGCTTCCCATAACTAAGTAGCTCAGGGTGTCGATTTGATGGTGAAGTTCAAATGGGGCGTGAGGTATATGGTAGGTATGTATGTTCACACGACTTGCCGCGAGACTACAATCCGCGAGCAAACACAATAGGTAATGTTGAAAATACCTCATAAAATATTCCCTGCATCAACCTTTCATTGAACAATAAGACCCGTATTTACAAACTTTACTTGAGCAGTACAGGCTTCGTACCATAAGGTCTTATGCCAGATATACATTATTGAGCGAGAAAATCCGAAAACGAAGTACATTGCTCTTTAAATTCAGTGACTTAGTCGAAGCATCTCTTTTCAAAACGCAATGTTCGGCGATCTTGGAAGTTCTCGTTCCAGAATCTGGACATTGGATATTGTTATGGCTGTGTGACGGATAGCTCTAGACAAGTCGTATAGCACGAACAACGAATAATTGTAAAAAAGAGGCGTCGATACTGTAGCAAGGGTCCTATTACAGAACGTTGACATTAAGAATAGATTTCGGGCATATTGTATGATGAAAGTTTGTGCAATGCAAAATAGTGCTATTGAGTTTGCGTGCGACCTAGAAATAGCTAGTCGAAGCCGAACACAGATTCCTTAGAAATTGTTTTAAAATTCGAAATTTTCCTTGCAGTTTGATAGATTTTTGTTCCTACTACTGTCATTAAACCGGTATATCAAAATCCGTAATTTCCGAAAATATGTTCCGAAAATCGCTACATTGATAGTTTACATTGCTTATTTGGTAAAGGTATTTAAAAGAGGACTTCTGGAACTTGAGCAACTGACTAGACCAGAGTTTCCCAAACATATTGTTTCTGTCCCCACTGTAAAATAAGCGTTTCCCCTTTTTTACCTAATAAGCCATTATACTTATAGGTAACTTCAAATGAAATTAACTAACTTACTAATATACCTGCACCCACAATGGGATGTTATCGCCCACTTTGGGAACGACTGGACGTTGGACAGAAATTGACAGTGACGGAAAAAAAACTAAGGCAAAGGCCAAAAAAAAAACTAGCTTTTTCCTTTTTAGATCGTAGAGGAAGAAAAATCCTTCAAAAATCATCAAAATTATTTCAACATTTATTTTTTCGTCCCATTATGTGTAAATTTCTTTGAAAAATAAATATTTGTTATGTATAAACAAATAACGAAACCCTAATAACACACACGTGTTGGAATAATAATTGTTTCAAAATTTAATGAGGGTTTTCTGGCACGTGAATGTAGTCCGTATTTACGGAGTTTATTTTGCAGTACCTTAATTACGTTTATTATAGGTACCTACAAGTCGCGCTTGAATAATTTTTTTTATAAGATTTTATAGCCTCTTACTTTTCATCGTCTAAGTACATTTTTTACAGTTTCTGCTGTACGTTGAGCCTGTGTGATTCCAATAAGTACTGGATATATTTACTAATAATTATTATAATGACAAACAATCTAGCCTTTCCGTCTCGGATTATTAGAATCAGTTCATTTGAATTGAATAGGTTCCAAAACACAAGTTAGAAATTTGAAAAAAAATTTTTTTTTTTTGTTCTTCCACCGTTAACACCGTTCCACTATCCGCGGTGACAGAATTATATGGAATATCTAATGAAACTCACGTGGAAACTGAAAATACAAAGTTCTAATTTTGACATTAAAAGCTCGTACAGTTGTCATTGGCTTCTAATTGCTTTCAAGATTTAAGCTTATCATTATTTGCAAACCTTTTTTATTTTATACGTATTGAAGTTCGTACACCACTGTACGTTAATTAATTGTTAAAAGACTTTGCTGCGAGTTAATTAAACAATTTTATCATTTAATCAAGAGCAAAAGAATTATTGTCCAACTAAGCGCTCTCTCTCTTCAGACAAAGAATGAGAAAGCCGATGGAAAAAATATTCACAAACTTGTTACCTACCACTTAATTCATTCATAGAATGGACAAGCATTAGCACACGTTATTTGTGACCAAAAATGCAAGGAACAATTTACCGAGTTCGTTTAACACAAAAACGATCGCAATGGCGTGTGAGAAACCCACTCGTACGAAAACATAACACACAAAAACATGCAAAAACAACATAGCAATAAAATAATATTCGTTAAACCATAGTAGGTTCAACGCGCGACACCAATTTCTCGGTTAATTTAAACTTGTAAACTTCAAACGTCGACCGTGCGGGACAAATTCTACTTGAACTTTTAAAGATAAGAGATATCTTTGGTAGAAGGTACATGCTTAAAATGGTTGCGGTAAGATGTCACTTCTGTTTTTGCTCACTCTTTGGAACGCGCCACTTCCTCAAAAATATCGCACCCTATAGTCGCCCTAGCGTTCAGTATTTTTTATTATTAATAATTTATAACACCTTTTTGTTCTATGACTTGACGGATACTGGCCGCTTTCGCTCTGTTGTC
This sequence comes from Conopomorpha cramerella, assembly GCA_012932125.1. Lineage (NCBI taxonomy): Eukaryota > Metazoa > Arthropoda > Insecta > Lepidoptera > Gracillariidae > Conopomorpha > Conopomorpha cramerella. The sequence continues at coordinate 5,104 of SJJU01001661.1, read as the reverse complement.
ATCGACAATAATACGATACTGTTATTATATCGTAAGTTCTGTGTTTCCTGCGCATATTCTGCCCAGGCAGGTATGTACCTATGTACATTATGTACATACTACATAAAGAGAATTCTGTTTTAAAAAACGCGTCTATATGCAATAAATTATTAAAACTAGGACAACAATGGGATGGATCAGCCAAATACCAGTCTGAAGGTCTTTAAGTCGCGGCTGAATAGGTACCTAATGAACAAGTGTGCTCCATCGTAGACCACATCGCTGCTTAACATCAGGCAGGATGGTGGTCAAACGCATGTTAAAAAAAAAGAACAATGGTATCGTAGTATCGGTATATAACACTATACCGAGAAGGCGCAAGTATATAATACTCTCTAGTACTACACGGTTGAATGAAATACACGACAAATACACCGTTGCCTAAAATAACCGTTATGTTTCTGACAAATCTTTCTAAGCAATCTGTAAACAAACTGACTCACACTTTAATGGCGCTTAAAAGTGTGATTCACCACATTGCACAATCATGTATGTATACCCTTTAAAACTACATTTGATACAATAAATAAATAAATAAAATATATTTTTCTACTGGGTATTTTTTCTAATTTAAAATATATTTTAAAAGTACACTACTCACTACCGCTAGATACAGATAAATTTAGTTTTTCTTTCATCGAATTTGACGACCGTAATTTAAGTTTCATGTAACCGTAATCACGGTATAACATTAATGGCCACTTTCACCAACTTGGACCTAGCCAGTTTTAAGAGGTATCTAAGAATAAATTTGTTTTGTTAGGTTACCCCTAAAAACTGCTTAGGGTCCGATATAAGTCGGCGAAAACGGGCATAAGCAAAGACTCCAAGTACGTTACGGAAATGTTTGCCATAGTGTAATGTACGTTACATTATTTTTAGAATTTATCAGTGTAAACGGGTCTGGGTCGAGGCGTGTCGCGGAGGTCCGTCGGGCCCCGGCCGCGGGTCAACGGCCGGCGTGACCGACGGCTACGACGCTGCGCGCGCGCCGCTTCTTTAGCCTCTCGCCATTCTTACTTAACTCATGTGTCAACTTGAGGACCTTTATTAATCACTGCAGATTCCCGGTCGTGCCTTGTGTTAGTCTTCATTGTGTTTGTAAATGTATTGTCTTGTTTTGTTTAAGGGGAAATCTTCAAAGATTTAAACTTTCTGAGTGTTGTTTTGACCCAGAAACATTGTATTATAATAATTCGTTCACAAACCGAAATGTTTACCAAACGCGCACATGCTCAGGTATTTTCATTTCCGTAATGCCAAAAAGAATTTCCCCATTCAGAATTTCGGTAATAATAATATCACTCAACAAAATATCTACAGAGCTTGCAAGTTGGAAAAAGCTACTGACACCAGTTTCCTGCGCGATGGCGTGTTCAATTCCGATTCGCTATCCAGGAGTTGGAAACTAGTGGCGAAACCGGTCCGGGGGTAACCCGTCACAGGCGTGCCGAGATCGCACGAACTAACTATTGTTGTTCAACTAGCTTTCGCTGCAAACTCGCCACGACGCGACGTTTAGACGGTGATTAATTAAAAAATTGCACCGCAAATTGGCCACCGGCTAAAAGACGTCAAATTCAAAAGAGAAAAGAATCTCATCCTTTATCACGGTGGAGTGAACCATGGGCACTTGATTGGGAACTACCCCGCTTTGGGATGTACCACTCCATTCCACTACATGGACGCCAAGTCTGCTACACTCTCGTTGCTTCGCTCTGGCATCGTGGCGGCAAACGATGTGCATTGCTGATTTAGTTACTTTCTTTTCACTGTCGTCTGTAGTAAAACTGTGATGCATGTCGTTTTCCGGTTCGATACCAGAGCGATGAAACTACGAGAGTATAGCAGGCTTGGCCGTCAGGACCCTTGTAAAGATAGTTCAAAGTACATTACTTACGTAAGCAGATATGTGTAAGCTTATTGCTAAGGTATTGACTCTGCGTGAAGCTGTTGTTGAGCTGATGCAAATTTACCTGAAACAAATTTAAAGCAACATTAGACAATGTAAACGTTTTCGACGTCCTGAAGGACGCTATCGTGATATGTACAGAATTACGACTAATTTCAAGAATAAAAAATCCTTACAATGATAGCAAACTACGCTGTACTACATTTATACTTCAAATTGAAAAAAAAATTGAAAGTTACAAGAGAAAAAAAAAAGTTTTTGCTCGGAAAAGTCCGGCAAATAACATTTTGCACTCATTATGTAAGACGGAGGACTTCCAAGTCCTGTTTCTGCGGACAAAGTTCATCGATGTAGTCAGAGACTAATTCAGTTTTACAAAGTGACCTCAGAGTGACCTTGTCACAGGCTGAAGTTCCTGTCTGTCCAAGAGTTTGATATTACTACTGGGAAATGTCGAACATAACTTTCGAACAAAAGTTTAAATCTTCAGGCAATTTAGTTTCCAAGTGTTATTTGAGCTTTAGGCGTAACTAAGCTTCTTCTGAAATTGGTCTTTCAGTTCGCAATGACTGAGTAACTGTTGGAAATTTTGTACAAATATACATAATTTAAAATAATTTTGCACGATTTTTTGAGTCATCAAAGTTTCCATGACCTTTCCTTTCTCGTGGGACATCAGTTTAAATTCTGAATTTAAATTGTATGAATACCGAACACGGTCTGCTCTAGACATAAAATTGTTGGGAACCTGTACCTATGTAAATATTTGAGAAATAAGTTTGTTTATACATATCAGTGTTTTTGTGTTTTCTTCTATTTATCAAATGTAATTGATTCTTATTGATCGAACAAATCACAGTGGCGTACAGTTGGTGAGGCCTACGTCCAGCAGTGGAGATCATATGGGCTGATGATGATAATGATTGATCTAACACATAACACAAGTTAACATGGGATGAATGCAATGCGTGTGTCATGAAATACACACACACACTTCACGCCTTTTAAACACAAAGCGGGGTAGGCAGAGGCATTTGCTAAGCAAATGCCTACGGTTCATGAGTGCCTACTTATTTAACCCAAAGTGGCAAGGGGTGCCCATCGTCGTTATAGGGTTCACACACCTTGTGTTGTACGGGTTTCATCACTATGTTGTCCTTTACCGTACGAGCGTTGCGTACATAGGTTCTGAAAGAGTCCCATTGGTACGCGTCCAGTAGCCGAACTCGAATTGCAAGTTAGGTGTCCAACCCACTGGACCACAGACGATCTCTTATTGTAAAATAGTTATTTATATTTGTATATCTTCTCAATTCAATACTGCGTCTGCGGTCCAGTTGGTCGGATCCTTGACTTGTAACCAACCGGGAGGTCCCGGGTTCGAGTCCGACTACTGGACGTGTACCAATGGGACTCTTTTTCAGAGCCTATGTACGCAACGCAACGCTCGTACGGTGAAGGACAACATCGTGATGAAACCCGAACACTACAAGGTGTGTGAACCCTATAACGGCGATGGACTCACCCCCTGTCACGTTGGGTTATATACGCTTGGTGAACCTTGGGCTTTAGCAAGTGCCTCTGCCTACCCCGCTTTGGGATTAAAGGCGTGAAGTGTATTAATTAAATACAGTTATCTGCTCTACTATTCGTTCATTACGTTCTCACAGTCGGTCCATTTCACCAGAGCTTTAGTTAAGTATTTTGAGGTAACGATAAACATCTATTTCGACACAGATTCAAACGGTATGAGGCCGAAGGAAACCACTAGGCACATGCTTTATGAAATGTAATATTTTCAAAACCACACGTGAAAGTTGAGGCAACGCGAGCTACATTTAGCGTAGGTACGGCTCAACCGCATTAGCCGTTACCATAGCGTCTATATGCAACTACCTCCTATAGGGCATTTGTGGCCCATATTTCCTTCACTCACAAACTCAGGCCACGTCTACATAAACAAAACTCGGACGAGGTGAACTAGAAAAACATGAATTAGTGTAACATACCCAGCTTACAAGTAAGCACGCCTAGACTTGGTCTAGGAAGCCTACCCTATTTGCATGTGTAATTTTCTAGTCAGCATTACAGCCGTGAATGGTACAGTCGAGGATACGTCATAGCTAATAAACGTGGGGCTTTCCGTGTGGTAAAATTTCGGCACTTTTCTCCTTACAAATGTATGTATACGTATACTGCGTGTGAAAGAAATGTTGTCGCCATGGTAAAAGTTGTTCATATTGACGAGCCCAACAACGATTTTAAGACCATTGCTCGGGGTCCTTTTACACGCAGTATATTTAGCCAGCCTAGTAATAGCCTAGTTTAACGTCTAATACGAGACAAGAAGATATTACAGAACAATGAAAATAGTCGTGACTAAAGTAAGTTACACAATGTAGAAATTTATAACTAAGATGGCATTTATTGCAGTGTTAGTATTTCTGTTAACACGTCGATTCCTCGTAAACCACTCAACGTATTTTGAAGCGGTTTTTAATGTCAGTTGGATATGTTTTCATGGAAAATGTATGTAATATAATCATTAGCACTAAACATGACAAGGAAACGATGTCATATTAACGATATTACGAGGAACTAGCTAAGAGTTAAATGAAATAGTTGATTCTAACTAAAAGTGCTTCGTCATATTCTGTAGGCATATCAGGAACACCATCATAACTTAGTTGATAATATAATTTACGCAGAAACAACGTTTTAGGATATGTATTCCAGAAAGGATGTGTCTGTGTTCTCTAGAATTCTAAGATTCACCTCCTTACCAATAAACGCGCTATCACTTATACAAAGGTGAATATTACAAGCCTACTGGAACTGGTCCCGTACCATGAAACCAATCTGTACAACATCTATATAACGATGTGTGGCAGTGACAGTAGCGCTATCCCTGTCACACATGAGAACAATATTACTATTATTATGCGACCTCATAGTACGGGGCTTTTTTAATTCATTATTATTCACGGGGCTAATTCATTATTTGACATAAAACTTTAAAAGTTTAGCTTAGCATATTATACATGAAACAGCCGTTACGCAAGTATTAGTAAGGCCTTTAGAGTATTACCAGATCAATTCATAGATACCATAAATCGTAAACAGAATGCATCGACCAAAGGAGATCGAAAACTA
>SJJU01001660.1:0-10647 GCA_012932125.1 Conopomorpha cramerella | reverse complement strand
AAAAAAATCTCTATGAATGACATCGTGCCTCCGCGGACTAGTTTGAAGTCACAAACATCCCCAGCAAGACCTTACAAAGCATACCAACCACTAACCAAAAAGGTCCACACTAAATATCCAATAGATCAATCAAAAAGGCTCAAAAGTACAAGCCAACGCACCGTCCAGGAGCCTAAATATCGACCTTATTGCAATGAGAGATAAGGTGAAAATGGGTAAATATCGTTGGTGCTCGGTCTGCAATTGATTTGCCGGGACACATTCAGTTTTAGTCGCGGCTTTTGCGAAACCGAAATACGAAATAATCAAAGAGGTGTATTGAAACCGACCAATATGAGGTTTCTACACGTTATTCGTTTAGATACATGTACCTAACTAGTTCAGTCTTTCACTTTTCATTTTCTTACTTAAATGCACAAAAAGTTAGAGGTTGGACTTAAAAGTAAAATCTTATCGAGATACGATTGGTGCAAGAATTAACATCTACATTATCCATCCCTATATCCCACAACACCCACTCATCGAAGTTTCTAATACTGTCCTACCGCAACTATCAATTTATTAAAATTAACACCCCTAATTGAGCCTTAAAGCGAATACTCGAATTTCCAATCTTGGTGTTTCCACACACACGCAAACTGAAAATTGGTTTATCCCCTTGTTCTAACTAAATCAGTATGCGGTAGGCAAAACGGGCGCCCGACTGGCCGTCGACGTTACTGCAAAACGACGTTGAGCAAATTAGAGGTAAAAGCTTGCTCATCCAGTCAATCGCTCTATCTAGAAGAAGAAATTCAAGTTTGGAATACATTATTTTCTTAATTTATGTTCTTTGTTTAGTGCCAGTATAAAAAATCTAAAAAGCACGGCACTTTCACAGCTTTTTTTTATGAATCCCAGACGACGCAACTGGCATCTGTAAAATACGAATTTACACCGTAATGAAATTGTAAAAATATTGAGACCGAAATATCGTTATTGAAGTAAAACAATATTTTGACTAATAAACAGATGGGAACATAATAGATGGGGAGTAGCAGAAAGAAATCTCTAAGTATTCGCAGTAATTAATTAAAAGTTTAGTAATTAAAAGAAGTTCAAGGTTATTGGGAACGGTAAGCTCGCAGATCCGCTGTCCCTGTCTGCACCTCTCGATAAACATAACAATGATCAAGTCAGATTTTTTCTTGTCATTAGTATGAAGATAAAAAGTTATCTACGATTATTACGTTCTTCTAGAGTCTACAGAATACAATACGTCATCGTGTTAATGTACCAATGCCTTAACACAAAGTAGTAATTAAAATCGCGGTACCCTGAAACCCTATGTTTACATACAAAAGATCCATTTACACTCGCACTGAGGCGTGGTCTTAAATTGCGTGCTACATCAAAGTCGGCGTATGTATATGCTCCGTCTAGCACAACATGAAACACCGTTTCAAGAAATCTGTACCAAGTGTGAGATCAGTCTCAGCGATGTTTTGTCTGCGACAGTAGGAGAGCTTCCAAGAGATTTGCCATCATCTTCGTAGGGTCGAATAACTCAAGCTGAGTGAAAGCGCTCCGTGGTGGTTTTGTTGAAGTATTTATGTGCATTTTATTTCTTGTCTCAAAACGTTTCTAGTTCACAGATCAAACGGATTTAGGGATGTAGAGATCAATTCAAACTTAATGTACCTACATAGTTGCGTTGCTCATTACATGGTGACGGCATTAAGGATTAAGTTCTCGAATTTAGAAGGCAGTGGGGCGGCCATTTCTACTGGAGTGGAGTGCACCGCTACGCTGTTTTCCGCTCCATTTCATTTTACGCACAAGATTCCGTGCGATTGCCGCTTCCGCGCCCTCTACCAGCCAAATTAGAAGGTCTTAAGTTGTTGAGCGACGACGGTATAATCACTTATTACACCATGTTAAACTGAGACTAGATTGTACCTGTAAGACGTCCAGTGGTCCACAGGAATCATTTAGGTACCTCAGTAGGGCTTATGAACGTGGATGCACTGTATGTAGAAAAGTAGCCAATTAAAAAAACTAGCAATGTTTGAAAACTAGCAAAACCTCGTCGGAGATCCTTTGGAGACATGATGCGTTCTATGTCACTTTTAGGGTTTAAATTACAATTAGAAAGAATGCAAATGGACAGCCCGTCGCCTATTAAATGGCGTTCCCCCCATTCCCTTTCGCATGGCTCAGATTTCTCTTGCTTTGGATCAAATATATTTTGTATCATCCTTTTACGTAATCGCGAATATTTTCTGTGAAACCATTAACGGTACAATCGAATGGTAGGTACAACAGGAAAAAAATGAGTTAGACGCGTAGGTACGTATTTACCTACCTACGTTCTGTTTTGTGTTCATTAAAAAAATATCATATAACAGTCCTTCACAAATGGAGCACGAAGCTTGAAATGAAAACAAATATTGTTTTTATAAGAGCATTAATAAATAATACTCACATTAGCAGACTTGAAAAGCAAACAACATTAATTCAAGTGGTCTGCGCTGACCTGGCTCTCAAACACAATCAATTACACTCAGGCCTGCACGGGGTAGTCATAGATAGCTACTTATAGAGCTTCCATCCATTTTAAACATAAAACTCATTCGTACAAAGGTGTGAAATATCTACATATTTGATAGCGTCTGTGGTCCAGTTGGTCGGACACTTGACTTGTAACCGGGAGGTCCCGGGTTCGAGTCCGGCTACTGGACGTGTACCAATGGGACTCTTTTTCAGAGCCTATGTTACGCAACGCAACGCTCGTACGGTGAAGGACAACATCGTGATGAAACCCGCACACCACAAGGTGTGTGAACCCTATAACGGCGATGGGCTCACCCCCTGTCACGTTGGGTTAAAATACGCTTGGTGAACCGCGGGTATTTGCTTTAGCAAGTGCCTCTGCCTACCCCTCTTTGGGATTAAAGGCGTGAAGTGTATTTTTTTTTTTTTTATGAAGGGTTTCTGTTCATGTTTTCTTATCACAATGCAAAAATAAAATTAGTTAAAATGAAAAAAAATATTTGCTTATTTTCAGACACAACTAACAGATCTTAAAGGATTAGGTGTAGGGAGGCATAATCCATTCCACATAGGTATTCCGATAATCTATCATTAAATTCAATGCTGTCACTTTTTGACAAGCAAAGTAAGAAAGAACAGACGATAGTTTTAATCCCAGATAAAGTCTAATGAGCGTACCGGATTTGGGTTTTGGTAATCTCTGCATAATTGAGTAGTAGACAAGTTGTTGTAAATTCATAAGATAAAAATAGCTATATTTTTTACGTAACACGAAAAGTAGTTCGCCCTGTAGTCCAGAAGGAATTTACTATAACTGTTCCTGAAGCCCTAACACTCACGTTCGGTAAGACACGACATATAACAAATAAGCGCTGTGATTAACTGTAACGCTTGGTGCTTCCCTTGTTTCAACAAATCATAACGTCTTGTCATTTTCTTTCTTGGAACGCTTCGTTAGCGGGGCTGATGAGGTGACCTAAAATGAGTCATCGGAGACATTGGTGTCACATTACGTAATATTTCATATTCCCACCTAAATATTCGATGTATTATCGCGTGCTTGATGAAATAAACTGTGAGTGAGGTTCCCAGAACTACTCCCAACGGTCCCCAGATGGACGGCGGTGACGCATGGTTACGGGCGTGAAAGGAAATGTGGTAGAAACACAATGACTTGCCTGTGTCTGTATTTCTACTCGATGTAGTCTAGACGTCTCCTAGTCACAGGTTAACAGTTGCTTAATAGGCAAGTGTAAGATACATCACAACTTAAGCCCAAACGGTATCGGCATGGTGGTCAAACGAAGAAAAATCGCCGTTCACTTCGAGAAGGAGCTTACAAGCGCTGTGCTCATAGTCGCTATAACCTGGACAGGTTACCATTTACTCTAGAAGTCAAAAAATGTGTCACGTGACCATGTGGATTTTCCCATTAACCTACATTATCTAAACTCACATTCGTAATAATTTATGTAGTAAACAAACTCTTGACAGTGGACAGGTATGGGCTGATGATGATGATGATGAAACAAACTCTCTCGAGGAATTATATCTCTTAGATCACTTGTAAGAAAGTAGATGCGCACGTCTCCAGAGAATGATCTGTACGCCCAGAGGCAGGTAGGGCTTGGATGGTGGTGGCACTATCCCTGATAAAAAAAAGATCACTTGTAACCTGACATTACAAAGAGAGAAAATATAGGCATTTGTAGTTATTATTTATTTAGCAGCTACCCCTCCGGGCTAGAACATCTGTTAGACGCTAGCAATACACTACCGAATGACAAATGCCTACTCGACCTTACCTATGTTTGATATATTGTATTCGGACCATCGCCTGGGATGATTGATACCGGGCCTCCAATCAATATTTCCTCATTTCATTGTTAGTAGTGTAATATTTCATTGACGCCGCCCGATTACGATTAAAGTTTGACGTCTGTCGTTGAGATAGATCTCTTTGCTCGTAGAATGTTTTTGTTTTTTGTCTTATGTTCAGCTTTAAAGCCGACAATTCAGCCACAAACAAAGTAGTTCTCTTCGTGTTCAAGTTATAGTATAGTCATAGTCTAAAGTCGTCAATAGTCAAAGTCATGTCAAAAACACATTAAAACGTGAGGGTGGACCATCACATTTCAATGCTGCGTGGAACTTTATACGGGAATAACAAATTTATCAAATAGGAGGAGAGGATCCTTTACTTCTCATTCTCACTACATTATTTTTCATCACCAGCACATTATTACACTAAATCGACCACATTAACATAATAATATTAATATTTGAAGCGAAAAATTAATTTTTAAATTGATAAATAAAGAACGCCATTCGCATCTCAACGCTTCCCGTCACAAAGTCTCGTAGAATGTTAAAGAACCGAGTTTTTTTTTTCAAATACTGATGGTGATATTGAAATGGTCCGAAATGTTCACACGTCTTCGGCAGATGTCGTCAACTGGTTGACTAATAGGGTACATTATTCTTTTATTTGATAAAGGAAAACTGACTGATGGTACCGTGTTATTACGTTATTAATATTATGTAATTTTTTTAGGTACTTTTGCTACGCTTTCAGAATTATTTATTATCGCGTGCTTGACGAAATAATTCGTGTTACATTATGCATACATGCGTGTGTTTTATGGATTTTTTCTCTACTATCTGACCCGTCAAACATTGTTCTACCAAAATACAGTATTATCACTGTTTCTCTACTATTAATACGTATTTATTTTTCATTAAAACTTTCCTCCAAAATCACTCTGTCTATTAAAAAAGCTAACAAAAAAATAAAGTGTGGGTAGTTTTAGTTTTGTTTTTAATGATCTAAGCATGCATACGGACAGACAGCGGAAGGTGATTTTGTTTCATACTATTTGTTGATGCTTATAAAAAACTAGCGGACCTGACTGACGTTGTCAGTGCCCTGTCTTAACAATTAATATTGATTTCACACCTACAAACACAACAACACAAAATATTATCGAAATCGGTCTAACATTTCACGCGTGATTCCGGAACCAAGATAAATAGGGATTAATTTGTATGGTATATGTTGTATCATACGTAAAGTGATATTGTATGGTAGGCTAGCCTTGAATATCCTTACCCTGAAAAGCAATTCAAATTTTTTTCCGTGCTTCTGAGATAAACGCAACGACATCTACAGTACTGTGAATAAACAGGTTAAACGCTAACTGGGAGACATTAAAATGTGACAATTTAATAAGACTTAAATCTTAATACTTTCGCTTGCACTCGACTTAAGACTATAGAAGTTTTAGTGTTATCGCGTCGACAGACGGGATGTGTCAGCGAAAGGGTTAAGTTAAAGTAAAACTATCGGTCCCGCATGGCCGGTCGTCTTTTTCCCTTTAAAATGGTCGGAAATTGCGCGACAAACGTGGGACCACAAGGAAAGAAGTGTGCTCCATCGTAGACCACATCGCTGCTTCACATCAAGCAGGGTGGTTGGTGGTCAAACGTTTATCCACTGTGTGTAAAAAAAAATCTAGAATAAGTCGGTGTGCAAGGAATTGACGATTGTACTGTAATTATGTTGGCGACGAAATAAAAATTATGATACAATCACGTTGAAGTTTTTCTAAAGTAAAAGTGAGCAAACACCGGCACGGACGGCTTATCTGTGGACAAAATTTGTTTAATAATAAAAAAACAAAAGAGATATCAATATCGGGAAAGAAGAACACCATAAAGTGTGTGAATCTGGTGTGAGAATCATCCTTAACCTTTTCACGGCCAATGTCTTGTAAATCAGACACGTTAGTCAAGTGATTTTGAAGTTTATGATTATCACAACAGAATTAAAAATCGTGAAAACAAAATTAATCTTCCGGCGGTCAAAAGGTCATATTATGAAACAAAGATTGATACTCAAATGACACTAGAGTATAGTTTGTCTCTTTCACAAAACCGCTATTAAACTGAGTCAAACATTAATAACTTGAGCAGAATCCTGTACTTAAGGGCAGTTACTGCAGACAGCACAATATTTTATTTAATACTAGCTTTCCGCCCGTGACTTCGCCCGTGTGGACTTCGGTTATATTGCGGTATAACGGACAACTATAAGAAAACTTATCATTTCTACGGAAAAATCCAAGTTTCCCTCGGGAATATAATTTTTTTTCGGTATAAAAAGTAACCGATTATTTAATCCGGTCTTCTAACTTTACGTATGCAAAATTTCAAATCAATCGGTCCAGTACTTACGGCGTGAAAGCGGAACAAACAAACTCACACTCCGATTTATAATATTAGTAAGGAGGCTGTGTGTCAATGTTTGTAGGGTTTTTTGCATTTCCATAAAAAAATCCATTACCCTAACATGTCCTTTTTACGCTCAACCTTCCTCTATAACTGTCACAGACATTCATTAATACAATCACAATTCCATGCTACTATTAATATTTTTTATCACGCCGTATTCGCTCGTATGGTAATAGAAACAAGAACCACAGAAAAAAATCCGCCTAAAATACAACGTGAATAGTGTCACCATAAAGCAGATAGTTACACTCCCCTTATACAGCTCTTATTCAGTTTACGAGGAAACGCTTTCGGTCGTAAACCAAGAGATATATAGCCATAAGTCATGTGTATATAGTGGCTGTATATCTTTTCCAACATTTGTCATAAATTGTAACTTTATACAGTGTTTTGTAGCTTACCAATAATACATCTGGCTGTGTTGAAAAGCTGGGCATAGGAAAAAAGCGGAAATAAATTCATGCAACGCGTGTGTGAAACTTTGTTTTTTTATTACTTTACGATGTTTCTGCTACAATCCGATATATAGGTACATTTCGATCCTACCACGGTCCCATTTGAATTTTTATGTAACATATTTTTTTAATGTCCTATTTATCATTGTTATAAGAGGTTGACGAAAGAAATTAATTTCAACTACAGCTTTGAATGTACATTACATAGACATATGTATAGTGTTTTTTAAAAACTCATAATTTCATCGTAGTATACAAAAAAAAACCTACTTTAATATCGTATGATTATGTTATAGTAAATAGAATATCCCATATCTTGATCTAATTGTCATAAATGAAACTGTACGCGCAATATAATATAATAATACTTTTCTCTAGTATATAATTTATGTCCCCAAAAACCAACGGAGGCAAGTGACTGATAATCATAAATCATAAATGATAAAACCGCAGGAACCAGCAGTGGATCTATAAATTCCGTAGCATTCGAACATTGTGAATTTCTTATGATGTCCGGTAACGTCCATTTCCTAAAACAGCCAGTTCTCTCTGTTCAATTCGTACAAATTTTACATGTCACGTAGTATATAAATTATAGAAGAGAAGAATTTCGCGAACCTTTCTTTTAGGGAACCTGTGCGTAAATATTAGAAGAATAAGTTTTGAGACGTTTCGTATTATGAAACGTAAACCAATCACTACTCAGCTTACTTTTATACTTTGTCCCACTCTAATGGCAACTGTCAAAAGGAGACAAATGCTTATCAAGCATTATGCCTAAGCTTTGATTTTTCTTTCAGGGTCTTAAGTTTGTTCCAATTTCTGTCAGAAATTGTTATTTTCCAAGGATTAAGCTGTTTGTCCTGGTTACTGTTTCGAATAAGCACACCACCACCCAAGCCCGAACAGTAGTCCTTGGCCGAATTAAAGGCCATGCGTTATCTTAAAAACATCTTCCACCAATGCCTGACATCGGCTTTCCTGTATTCCTTCCTTTAATTCCCTCTCGAGTGGAGGCCTCCTTCTTTTAAGATAAGTATTTTATATACCTAGTCGCTGTGTGATGACGGCGAACAGAATACATGTGTTACTAACCCAGCACAACTTTACCCGTCTTGAGGGTCGTAAGAGGCGACCGAGGGTACGTACTTTCCAGAGGCGGGGCAGCAGCGTAATCTGTGAGTTAAAACACAACACCACTGCAATAGGTCGCGAAATGCGGCCTAGTAAGTGACTAAGTACAATATTATTAGAATAAGTGCATTCCCTGTAATTTCTTTATGGAAATAAATTATTATTATTATAATTAATCAGCAACCCGCATTACAAGCGTGGCGTTTATTTCCCCCCAAATTATCATGGAAATCATTCGTCCAGCGGTGTTTGCCATTTGGCTGATGATAATGATTATGAAGTCCTTTCGGTCACCCAGGTAAAGAATCCATACTAACCAGCCACGGACGAATATTTTTTCATCTGAAGTAATATGAAGTAGGGATAAGTCGTTACATTGGAAGTGTCCTCGGAAGCCTAATTCAATTGATTACTTTAGTCTTAGGCCATCAAATTCTAAGGGTATTCAAAGGTCGTTATCCCGCTCAAAGTTTACGATTGAACCCTTACAATAAGTACGTCTTTAAGGAGGGATCGGTAATAAAGAGTTTGGTATTCATCAAGCAACATCTTAATCAGGTTAACATTCAAAAGTTTTGTTTCTGAATCAAATATAAACTGAATTCTTCAACTAGAACCGAGTCATATGATTTGGACCACGAACAACAAAAAGTTAGTATTTTAGTGTAGGTTTAGTTTGTGATATTTTGAAATGTGGGATGTGACGTTTATTATTGCTTCATGGAACACCTAATCACTGGAATTTGACGAAAATTGGTGGGGTGATAGATTATAAGTTATAACCTGGATTGTCAAACAGGATGAGGTGACCTCATGAGGGATCAGCACAAACGGGATAAGTCAGACCATCGTAGACCACATCGCTGCTTAACATCAGGCAGGAAGCTGGTCAAAGGCTTATTCATTGTGTTTTGAAAAAACAATTGCTGGTCACACCGCGGAGCAAGTATTATTATTTGGAATATAATAAGTTGAGCGCCTAAAAATACTAAGTTGAGCAGCAAAATTACTAATTGAGCAGAAAAAATTTTGATTTTGTATTTATTAGCTGACCAAATCAGTAATTTTGTCGCTAAGTCAGTATTTTGGTTAGGTTAGGTTAGACTTTTTTGATGCACGTTTAAATACTATCCTTATTATTTTATGACATTCCTTAAGTAATTACATTTTTTTATGTTTCATTTGTAAAATACATTCGGCACTTAAACTTTGATTTCAGGCAGTATATCGTATTTTACTGCGCATTTGGTCCTGGCACTAATGATAAGTTGCTGTAATTAAAACAATGAATAGATAACACTACTAATTTGTCTATTTTACAGAGTATATCAGTAAACAGATCACAGTGGCGTGCAATTGGAGGGGCCTATGTCCAGCCGTGGACAAGTATGGGCTGATGATGATGCAGCAGTATATTATATTTCACATATATATATTTAATAAAAGCTGACCCGGCAAACGTTTTGACCAGCATAGACTCTAAATAACAGGTGTTTCTATACTGATTAATATGCATGTATTATACATATAAACCTTCTCAAAAAATCACTCTATCCATTAGAGAAAACCGCATCAACATCCGTTACCTAGTTTTAAAGAAGAAGACAAACAGACAGACAGCGGAAAGCGACTTTGTTTTATACTATGTATTGATGATATATTTATCATATATATTTCACTGTCCATATATTTCGCATCATCGTATGTCCAGGGCACGAGTTACGTGCCTGCACATTCCCATTACAGCTCTACGACGCGACGGGACCTCTTCATCAGCGGAGAAAGACACAAGACTGATCGCTATGGCGCGGAGGAGGCATATGTCCAGCAGTGGGACGACATGATGAAGATTACATTTAAAAAAAATACACTTCACAGAGGCAGTAGGCAGAGGCACTTGCTAAAGCAAGTACCCACGGTTCACCAAGCGTATTTAACCCAACGTGACAGGGGGTGAGCCCATCGCAGTTATAGGGTTCACACACCTTGTGGTGTGCGGGTTTCCTCAAGATGTTGTCCTTCACCGCACGAGCGTTGCTACATTTTAACCTACACTAAGTAAAACATCCGGCTCATGACTAATTGGATCCCGACCGAAAGCTGCGTCTGTGTTTGCAGCGCAATTCCTGTTGTCTGAGTAACTTCAAGTAATGGGTGAACAGCAGACAGGATGGTGAAACGCTTGCTTATTTATTTTAAAAAAAAATTGATCCGGAACCGAATCCAGATGTAATTC
>SJJU01001657.1:0-25219 GCA_012932125.1 Conopomorpha cramerella | reverse complement strand
GACGTTAATTTATCGGATTTCGAAGTTCCCACGGGAAATGAACGTATTATGGGTTAGAGAAAAAGAACCGATTTCGACCAGTTCTTGCAGTGACCCATAAGATTTTTTAAAAGTTCACTCAATATATCTGGCCTACCATTACCTACCTTGATTTCCTTCGTGGGACCACCTCTGAAATATCTTCTTTCCAACAAAGAATCATTAAAACATGTTCATAATCGACGAAGTTATCCGTGAACAAACACAGTACAGTTGAATTGTTTGAATAACCTTATTTTATGAAATCACTTAAAATAAATAATGTTTAGCGTGCTAAATATGATAAAGCGAACAGTTTATAGTTTCTTGAACATGTTTTATCTCACTAATCCTATTTAGGAGTTTTATTGCAAGTCGAGCCGCTCTTACTAGAAGTACTTTTCCCCACCCATCATATTTATTTATTTTTATTTAACACTTTATTGCAATAAATGTACAAAAGGCGGACTTAATACCAATGTATTATCTATCAGTCGACCCCACAGCATGGGAAAGAGTAGGTAATTGTAGGTCAGTATTAATACATACACTTCACGCCTGTCTCCCAGAGGGGTAGGCAGAGACTACAGATCTCCATTTGTCACGGTCCTGAGATACCCCTTTCGTTTCATCTACATTCATACATCTTTTCATACATGACCTCCGGTTTCGAGTACTTTTCACGCCACCTTCTGCCAGGACATCACCAATCTGGTCTGTATATGTCCTTCTGGGGCGACCTCTACTCACCCGGCCCATTACATCACCCATAAATATTTCTTTCGTTTTTTTCATCAATTTTCTCCATATGCCCAAACCACCAAAGCATGCACTTTTCAATCTTGGTCACTACGTCTTCCTTCAAACCGCAACTTTCTCTTATCACACTATTCCTTATCCTGTCATTTAATGTCACGCCTTTCATGCTCCGAATGACCGCATTTCTACGGCATTGGCTTTACTTTTATGCTTCTTCTACCATACCCAACTTTCACTCCCGTACATTAAGGTAGGTGCCAGTACAGCGTCATGGAGAGCCATCTTGCTTTTTTCGACATGAATTGGCTCTCCATAACACTGCCAAGGACACCTTTAACCTTATTACCCGCACTCACTCTTCTTTCAATATCTTTGTCAAACTTACCATCACTTGTAAATAATAATAATATTTATTTATTTCGACCAAGTTCATATCACATACAATAAAACACATGAAACAAGCATACAAAATAAAATACAATAATATGAAAAATAACAATACACAAATTCAAAATGGCATACAAAATTAAATTAAATAAATAATAGAAAAATACAACTTATAATGTCAGATTATAAAATTTCATAATTAGATAGAGGCAGTGTGCTTCCGCACCCAGTGCCTCCAAATCGAGATATAATAAATAGAGATCCCAAATATACAAACTCTTGAACATGAACATGTTTTATCTCATCATCATCATCATCATCAGCCCATATTTGTCCACTGCTGGACATAGGCCTCTCCAATTGCACGCCACTGTGATCTGTTTTCGGCTTCTCGCATCCAGCTAAAGTACTTTTCCCCACCCATCATAGCTTTGGATTAAACCATGGACTGCACAAGTGTTTCCTCCGGGATAATGGATAGCGTTCCGGGAACGAGACGAACGGCGGGGAAATTAATCCAGGCAAATCATAAAGTATCTACAGAAGGTACGAACTAATAAAAGTTTAAGCGAGAAAGAGGAGAAAAAAAAGGAAAACTTTTTTTATTGATGTTCCCAGGTTGAAATAGAAAGGAATTGCCGATAGGTTCAGTCTGTAAGTGCCTAGATAGATAATAAAAGATTTTATTTCTCTGTGTACTATTTATGTATACCTAGTATAAACCCTGGGAGTTCATCTGCGTAACAACATACACACATCAAAAGTGTCTAGGGATCAAGTACATTTTAGAAGATTGCAATTTAGCATAGGTATTTTACAAAAACTGAATTCATTCATAATTTATTAAAACTAGCTTTCCGCCCGCGGTTTCGTCCGCCTGGACTTCGGTTATATTGCGGTATAAAGGAATATTCTTGTTTTCCCTCGGGAACATCAATATTTTTCGGGATAAAAAGTACCCTAGTATTTAAAGGCCGTGTGGTGAGGGCGAATAGAATACATGTGTCACCACCCCAGCCAAACTTTTCCCGCTATGGGGGTCCTAACAGACGACCGAGGGAACCCTCCAGAGGACCCCGCCTGCCAACCGTGACGATTATTGGCATTTCCTCCCAAATGCTCATGGAAATCTTTGCGGGAGGCCCTTGTCCAGCACGTCGTGGACGTCATTTGGTTGATGATGAAAGAGTATATTCATTAATTCGACTATATGTAGAATCAAGAAAATTGACACCTTTTTTTTCGTGGCGTTATGGATACCCCACGGCTAACGGGGATAGCAGCGAGGTTATGTGAGAAAACCCCACGGCAACCCCTCCCGCGTTTTTTCCGTGGGCCCCGGTGTTCCGGGGTCGAAGTCAGCTTGAGTCACTATGTCCAAGGGTGGCCCCAGCAGCGCTAGGCTTTCGCGGACCGTCACCGGAATGGAGGCGATCACCTACTGAAATGAACTCAATAGAATCTACAGATACAGTAAACTTCGACTAACAAGGATGTTTACCACTCTGTATAAAGGTAAAATGTAAAAGATTTATTGGAGAGCATTCTTACTAATATTATAAATGGGAAAGTGAGTTTGTTCCGCTTTCACGCCGTAACTACTGAACCGATTGCTTTGAAAATTTGCAGACGTATAGTTAGAAGTCCGGAATTTATCCCGGAAAAAAATGATGTTCCCGAAGGAAAACAAAAATATTCCTTTATACCCCAATATAACCGAAGTCTACGCGTGCGAAGTCGCGGGCGGAAAGCTAGTGTCACAATAAATAAATCAGTGTCCACACACTGATACCAAATAATAATAAAAAAAATCATCGTTATAAGTAGTATAACATACAGATATGCAGGTAGTATAACACAAAGCTTGATGAAAGTCATGTATGATTTTAAAAACAAAAGTAAACGTCCCCGTTTCGAATTAACTTCTTCGCATCTAATACCGCTATAGGTTTCCCTGTGTTCACTATACTTCATGACTTTCACAATTGTCGCGACCCTAAGGCACCCCTGAGAGGGCCCTCACAAGATCACGCCACGCCTTCCTGTCTTCAACAAAGCTCCTGGATTTGAAAGTTAAGTCGGCATTAATCTTCTTATATTTGTAGCTTTGTGGCCTAATCTGTCACAGTACAGATCATTGTATACTATACTAGTGGACGCCCCGCAATTTCATTCGCGTAGTTTCAGTATGTCATACAAACTATAACACCCTCTATACTGCACTAAGTAAGGGGAACGGGATAAAAATCCCATGTTCTTCTCCTGGTTCTAAGCTACGTCCCCACCAATTTTCTGCCTAATCGGTTGAATCGTTCTTGAATTATAAGTGTTGTAACAAACCCGTCTTTGTATTATATACATACTAGTAGACGCCCTGCGATTTCATTCGCGTAATTTCAGTTTTTCATACAAACAATAACGCCCTCTATATAGCGACGCGACCAACAGGATCGGGGTAAGAAGTATCCTATGTCCGTCTCCCGGTTCTAAGCTATCTCCCCACCAATTTTTAACCAAATCGGTTCAGCCGTTCTTGAGTTATAAATGGAGTAACTAACACGACTTTCTTTTATATATATAGATATAGATTATGTACCTTTTGCAAAGCTTCCCCTTAGTCCCATTTCGTAGCTAGGTAATTAAAAATAAGAATAATATAATAGGATTTTTTAGCAGTGTGATGACGGCGAATAGAATACACGTGTCACCACCCCAGCCCATTTTTTTCCCGTCTTGAGGGTCGTAAGAGAGGACGGGCAGCAGCGCTCTCTATCAGTTATACCACAACACTGCTGCAATCGCCAACCCGCCTGCCATGCACGATTGGCAGGCGGGTTGGTATTTCCTCCGCCAAGTGGAAATCATTGGGGGAGGCCCTCATCCAGCAGTGGACGTCATGCAGCTGATGATGATGATAATAGAAAGAGGTAGATATACAGAGTGCCCCGGAAATTCCAGTGTGCCCTTGAGTACCCTTCAACGGCCAAGTCACACAACACTAACTATAATAATGAAGAAATTGCAGTAAGGAACCTTAGACTTGGCAGGATTTTGTCTAGATTTCATTACTTTTTAGAGATGAGCAAGCAGCTCCATCGAGACTTGGCTAGTTTTTTTACAGAATGTTTTTACTAGTAAATATTTTACAACAACACACACATTGTCTTCATCCCATGTTAAGTAGCTAAAGCACTTGTGTTATGGAAATCAGACAACGGAATATACTTACTTAAATACGTACTTATACAAATAAAACACCCAGACACATCCAACAAGTACTTAAAATCTCATCACCTATGCATCTGGAGGGAATCGAACCCACGACCCTACGGTATAGAGGTAGACATGCTGACCACTACACCAACGGGCCCGTCACCCCGTGTACTTGTGATTCTGTTTTGTGTATTAGTATGAAGTCAGCTTCGAAATGGGTATATTCTTTCCCGTTCTGTAGCTAGCTACCAATTCCAGTTACGAAAAAAATCTGCCTACACCTTCTTTAGATGAGTGCATATATCTACATATCATACCTAGGTATGATATGTATGTTATTACAGTCCAATCTACCGACTCAAAATTACGCGATTATACGTAGGTTATTCGATGCACTGAAACTCCCTATTTCACTGGCAATAAGGTCGAAACTTCATCGTTCATTATTAGCATGATTACCAACCAGTACTCAAGCAAATTTCGATCTTATTACCGTGCATTACCAATGCCTGTGAGCCGGTCGGTCGAGTGCCTACTGCGTACGCATTAACTGTGACTTGTACAGTGAGAAGCATGTTATAGTGCATTTTGTGATTGTAGATTGATCTCGCTTCTCTTATGTTTTACAAAGACATAGGTGTCACATTAAAATGGTGCGTTTCGCAGTCGTATGCCGTACTAATCTTTGCGTTTAATTGAGATCTGTACAAGTACGCTCCAGGATCGAGGGTCTGACGGTGAGTATCGAGATGGTTTGCGGCCGGAAACGCTCACGTAAAATCGATGGATATACACACGCGTATTATTGTGGCATGTTGTACCGGTATTTGGCATTTAAGAAGAAATAAATAAGAAAGTAGTAAGCAGCAGTGGACTATTATGATGATGAAATAAGAATACGTTTTCTATGAAAAAAAGTGATCTAAAAAAAATGTATCATCAATTAATACACAGTGTAAAACCTGCTGTCTGTCCCGATCTATGATTAGATCTTTAAAACTTCGCTACAGATTTCGATGCGGTTTTCTTAAGTAGTTAAAGTGATTATTGAGGAAGGTTTATAGGTGTAATACATGCATTTAATAGCAGATAAACATTGTTGTTATGATAATATTTGCAAAACAACGTTTACAGGGTCAGCTGGTACAAAAGTATTTTTTTAAGCAACGGATTTACCTACATGCGGCTTTATTTCATAGATATAGTGTTTTAAAAGGAAGGATTTTATCATTTTATACATACGTATGTACGTACTGTATGTACAGTATTATACAAATAATAGTATACAATGCAGAGAAAAACTAAGTATTAATTAATGTATATCATGGCAAAACAACGTTTGCCATGCATTGACTATTCTCATTACATTTTACCACTAAATTATGCAACCAAATGTAAATAAGGAAATGCGCACTGACATGATATTAAAAGTTTAAAAGGTATTATAGCGCGAAAATTAACCAAAGATAAGCGTTCAGCTAACCTTCGTTGTTTACCCGACTTTTCGACACAGTTACATGTGTCGTGGTCGCAAGCTGACTGACTGAATAATACCTGTTTTATTTTTTTATATCAAATGTAAATACTTTGTCTCTTAGGTTGGAGTCCTCTGATCGATTACCTCACCCGGACGTATAAGAATGCAATTTATTTCTCCGTATAGTCTGTTCACCAATCAGAATGGCGATTTGTGTGCATTGAGTATTTGGTGTGAAAAAAGTAGGTAATTCAATTAGGTTTGGTTAGACTTAGGCGGCGGTTACCCTGTGACCTGGTAACCACCGTCGGCGATGGAGGTCGCTGGGGCAGACACGTCACCGTTTGCCCAGAGACGGAGTCCGAATACCGGACAGATCGCTTGGGCGGGTCCTGACTCAATTCCTCCGGGTATTCCCTGGGCCTAGCGTTCTGTCCACACCCATTTAGGGATGACTGACGTGAGCGTATGTATGTTCCAAATGCCCACGGTTCACCAAGCCTATTAAATCCAGCGTGATAAGTGGTGAGGCCCCTTATAGGGTTCATACATCTTGTGGTGTGCAGGTTTCATCAAGATGTTTTCCTTTACCGTATGAGCGTTGCGTTGCAGACACAGACTCTAAAAAGACTCCCACCAGCCGGTCCCGAAGCCGTGCCCTCCCAATCACAAGTCAAGTAACTCAATATTGTTCACCGGGTATATAGGCGCGAATATAATCAAAGACAAGCTCGAGCTTACCTTTGTTATTTTACAAGTCAAGTATCCGACCACAGAGACACTCTATATTTATAGTAGCTGACCCGGGAAACATGTTTTGCTCATGTTCATTATAAATCCCGTTCCCGTGGGAATTTCGGAAATCCCTTTCTTAGTTCACTCCTACGGTACCTAAGCTAATTCCCATCCAAAGTTGCCTTCAAGTTCCTACCTTCTGGCTGTGCGTTGTTGATTGTCAGTCAATCGGTTATACTCTCCTTTTATATATTTAGATAAGGTAGATAGCTAAATAAATAGTCACTTACACTTTATTTAGACGTATCACTTACGCCAATCTATTCCGGAGTAAACGAGCGCACGGGCAGAGTATCAATTTACGTAAATGGGGTATGTAACTAGGTGCCTGTATACACATACATATACATACCAACCGACGTCTCGGCAACACATCAAACCCACACAATCATGGTTACTAATGTTACTTGTACGTGAGCAGACTAGAGCTCCACGTTGAAGGAATTCCCGATAAAATGAACCATCTATTACATAGGTTATTCAGCGTCAAAATTGGTAACGAAAATGGTAAAAAGATATTCAGAAAGTTAGGTAAAATGTCAAGTTAAGTTTTCTATTTTAAAAAATTCACGAATTTACCTAATGCGACCGAACCGTGTGGTGACGGAAAAATAGAACACGTGTTACCATCACAGTCCAACTTTTCCCGTCGTCGTGGGGGTCGTAAGAGGCGACCGAGGGAACTCTCCTGTTGGCGGGCAGTAGCGCTCTCTGTGAGTTAAACCACAACACCACTGCGATCGCCAACCCACCTGTGAAGCGTGGCAATTATTGGCATTTCCCCCCAAATTACGGAACTAATTGGGGGAAGCCCTCCAGGAGTGGACGTCATACAGCTGATGATGACGATAACCTAATAGAAAGAGGTAGATGTACAGAGTGACCCGGAAATGCCCTTTTGCTCCTGCTGACATGAAATTACATGGAAATTGATGTAAAGAGGAAGACTACGTCGGTTATTTTATTTACTGACCACAGTAGCGAGGTGTTACCGAAAGGCAAGATCACCTGAAATCTACGCAAGAATATTAGGTATTTAATGTAGACGTTAAGTATGCAACGACAGTTACAAGTGGTTATATTTTACTGGAACAGACGTGATTATTATGTTCCTACATAATACGCAGAGTTACGGCCACTTCCTCAAAGTGCTTTAAAACCAAAATTATCTCGATCCAACACACGGTTACAGTCAACGGCGAAGCCACTTATTCACACAAATGCTGCGTACAAATTAACATGTAGATATCTAAACTTTAGTGTCAACGTAATAGAGACTATACTAAGTTGATTGATGTTGCGAAGACTGGAAATGGTACCGCAAGGCATCCTTTGTCTGACAAGTTCCGTGTAACCGCATTTGAAAGGACATGTAACTGTCCCGGGCAAACGAACAAACCTTCTGCAGCAGCGGTTCACAAAGTTTTTTTTTCTGATAGACCTTTTAGTCCTTTTAAGGCAGGCACACATAGTAGTCCTATTTTGGGGAACATTGTTGATAACTTGGCTTGATTGTGGATATTTTTAACGACTTCAAAAAAGGGGGTTCGATTTTTTAAATCAACGGTTGTGAATTTTACGTTTAAATCTTGGAATGGGTGAAACGATTTGGATGCTTTTTTTAAAGCTGTTTTTTCCCATTTGGTCCAATTTAAATTTCGTCGTAAATTCCATCCGTGGTCTTAATATTTTACTAGTTGAAGTGCTTTTTTTATTTAAAATTATCAAAGATTAATGTTTCGATTTCTGTGAAAATATTTTGCCCTACCACCCAACCACAATATTTTTAAACAATGCCGTAAATGAATAGCTCCGTTAGTCCATGACTGTGTATGGATATTTAGTTTAATAAAGTAAAGTAATCCTTAAGTAATCCAAAATTGAATTACTATTTCACAAAAATAAAATGTTATATTTTAAGAGTAGAAACCAAAGAAACAAATATTACCTATTATTTCCTACATCCTTATTATTTAGCTAGCCAAAGTTTGACGTAACGTTTTTAACATGGGCCCATCAATGGGGATACCACACCGCCCGCCGCCGCACGGGTTTCCCGGGAGGATTCCCAAGCAAAAAAGTTAAATCGATAGCCCGTTCTTCACTCGAGCATGTAGGAAGTCCAGCCCTCGAAGGAGACCAATAAGTACCAACATTTAATGAGCTGCCTAATGTTGAGAACCCCAGAATAGCCGCTCCACAGGCCGAACAATATGGCCGCATTGACCGGAACTTTGCCCCGTCTCTGCTTTTTGAGCTTGCTTGTTTGCAAATTAAATTTTCGTCCCGAGTTGAGTTATGGCATGCAATATTGGATGGTTGAAGGCGTGCTTATAATAAGATTTATTTACATGCGAATTGTATTGCGAGCAAGCCTGTGCGGGTTTCAGGGATGTTGTTCAACGAGTTGGTGCATAGACCACTTAGTAGGATAAGTATTTTTTGCTAAGTTACAAATCATAGGCATAACTAGCTGTGCGCCACGGCCGTCCGTTTATTCGTTTCCAATGGAAATCTACTATATAAAAATAAGTCGGGTTTTCCTCCCTGACGCTATAACTCCAGAACACACGAACCGATTTCCACGGTTTTGCATTCGTTGGAAAGGTCTCGGGCTCCGTGAGGTTTATAGCTAAGAAAATTCAGGAAAAAAATCAACAGAAAAGCGGGTAAACGAAACGAACCCATCTGGTGGCGAAACGGAGTTCGCCGGGTTTGCTAGTTTCAAGATAAAATGTAGTCATGTCAATCCAGATTATCATCTATCCCCAAAGTTTATTTAATATCCATCAAGTAGTTTTTCCGTGAAGAATTTGTTACTTCTTTTATATTAAAAGGTTACAAAACTTATACATGCCTTGTTTCATCACGAACTTTCACATTTATTACATTAGTAGGATATGCCTATGTCCAGCAGAGGACAAGTATGGGCTGATGATGCTGATGATGATGAAGATAAATTACGTAAGTGTGTCTCTATCCTTCTCTGTGGTTTCTCGACTTGTTGTGGCAAGGGGCTTAGTACTTAGTAGGAGAGTTCTTCACGGAAATACTACTCAAGGACAGATTTAACGAAGATTTGTCGAACCAGTCTGAGTCACATGCTAAGAATAACCCATTAGGCTAGACTGAAATGAGGTGAGCCCATTATTCTCTGCTATAGGATAAACATTTTTGGTATGATGATACAGCATTGTGTAAATTCATACTTTATTCATTTCAATTCTATTGGAATTGTAAAAGTACTTCCTTACCTGCTTGAGAAGTACTTAAGTAACACAGAAAATATTAGAGATTTTTTTATATGGGTTTGTTTCCTACTGCTAACAATAGAGAATACTCAATTTAAAACAAGTTATTTTCTTTCACACTTCATATATTTTCACTCTATAATATTTAAGAATGCATTTTCACATGAAAATAATTTTAAAAAGCAGTCACAAGTCTATTGACAATATTTTGTTTACACTATGCTTTGTTAATACTTCAACGATTTCACTGTAAAAATTATTACATACAATAAGTTATTTTAATTTATCTTAATAGAACTACTCACAATTAATTTAGACTTTCTTGAAAATAAATGTTAAGTATGTAGGAGAAAAAGCAATGTAGGTCACACATAATTGTCTAAGTACCTATCTCTGTAACAGGAAGTTACAGTTACAAAATATAATATAATATACAGTTGTTTTGTATTGTTACTTTCTGAGAAATATAATACTATATTCTATAATAATATATATTTCATCTCAAAATCTTCATGACCATAAATATTCATGGTGAGAAATAATATCTATTCAATCTGTATAATTTTTATTGTAAGTTCAGTTCTAAACACATTCATTAAGTATATTCTAAGTAGTTACTAGTTAATTAACTTAAAAGACAATATATCTTAAAGGCAAATCCATACCCATATTTCTATAAAACAATCCATTCATACCAGATATCGGGCAATAGTATCTCCTCAGGACCTCTCGCACTTCAGCCACTGTTATGGCTGACACACCTTCAAAACCAGATTTGAGATAAACAGCATTTATCAAACTTGACGGGTTGCAGAAATGTCCACCTTCAAACTTGCTGAAAGGATCACCTTGTTTCTTTTTACCGTCTTGCCGTATCAGAAATACAGCATCTACAATTTCTGCAACAGTCTCATATGCCAGGAAACACAGGACTTCCAATGCAGATAGGGATAGTTTTAACTCTTTGTTCGGATTAAGCCATATTTCAAGTTTGTTGTAGCTTTTACTTACACTCGAACTGCCTGTTCGAAAAGAACTGCAGCGCGCTTTGTGGTACGCTTCATACTTGTCGAAGGGCATAGATTCTGTTATCTTTGCTGCCCTAATTTTCCTCAAGTAATCTATAGCATCAAATTTTATTTCTGCAACTTCACCTGTTTCATCAAATTCCTCAATCACAGCAATGTGCGTCCTTTGCCTCTTCCTGACATTTGGATCTTTTTCGTCTTCTATTGGAATGCCAGATATGGCGTCAACGTTATTCATTGTGAGCTTTAAATTTCTGTCGGTGTTGTCTAGTTTCTCCTGGTAATCGTGCAGCCGTTTTAATTTATACTTGTTCTTTCTTATGAGGTAGATTATGTCGTAGTTGGTGATCAGTTTGGATCCCCTGGTAAGAGAGATCGCTAAAGCTTCCTGTAATATTGATCGGAGTTGTTGGAGTACGATGTTTTCAATAAGAACAACGGTAGCAGCATTCGGGTTAGGATTATCTCCGAAACCGTGCATCATGTTCGATATTTCCTTTTGAAAATTGGTGACATCATTAGTCGTCTCCAATGAAAAGAACGTCACCATTTTGCGTTTTCACGTAGGTGTACAGAATATAACCAATGAAACGTGTAAAGGGATTCTCTAAAAATCCCATGAACTCAATATAATTGTCCTGCAGTTGTCGATGTTTTTTGTGTAAACTCGAACTCTGGGTCTGGGATGGGAACTCTGGGAAGCCAGTGGCAGTCAGTTTATAGCGCACTGACAACTATGTTTGACATGATAGTTGACAACTATAATGATATTTGGTTTGATTGAACTGTACGCTTTTATTTTAGTCACGGAACAAAGTAATCAGCTGATTGTCAACAGATTGTCAATGTAAGAACTCGAACCAGTGCGTAGATTTATTAACTTGTTTATTAAATTATAATAAGTAACAATGCTCCTCACAAGGATATTGAAACTGAAAACAGCAGTGTCTTTCAGTGCTCGCCGCATGTCGTGTTGGTCATGCGGAAACGATGTAAAGAGTTTGGTGATGAATCTATTTTGCCCAAGCTGCAATACCCTGCAGAAACCCGACAACTTTGAGAACTATTTTAAAGTTTTGGGTGTCGACGAAACCTATGATGTCGACACAAACGTATTAGCTAAAAGATACAAAGATCTACAAAAGTTTTTACATCCAGACAAATTCGCTAATAGGTGAGATAATAACAGCTAATTTAATATTGCAATGTCAAACATGGTTAACCGTAGATCATACAGACTAATATTTTATATATACTTTATATTATTCTGTCTACAATGATTTTCTCAACTCGTAAACTCAGCGAATGATCGGAAAACCTGCACAAATAGGTCTACTCTACTCTGTATATTGTGCTCTGATTCCCCTGTAAACATAAAATAAATTAATGTACCTTTTGATTGCTGATTTAGCTTAGAGCTTTAAGATTTAAAATTTTAGAAGAATTAGGTAAATGTATTTGTCTTGATTTAACACTGTTTTGCAGAAATAAACAAGAGCTAGAGGTGTCCGAAAAATATTCATCTCTAGTCAATGAAGCTTACAATACATTACTTCAGCCATTATCAAGGGGTAAGTTCTTAAAAGCATCTTAACTATGTGGTGACAACAAATATATGTGTCACCACCCCAGCCCAACTTTTCCTGTCATGGGGGTTGTAAGAGCCTCCAGAGGACGGGCAGCAGCTCACTCTGTGAGTCAAACCACAACACTACTGCAATCGCCAAGCCACCTGCCAAACATGGCGACTATTGGCATTTCCCCTAAATGAACATGGAAATCATTGGGTTAGGCCCTCGTTCAGCAGTAGGTACACGCCACGCGGCTGATGATGAAGTTCTTAAAATGTAATATAAATATTAAAGTTGGTTATGAAAATATGGGGAAATTTTTGGACATCCAATCCATACAAAAGTAGAAAGTTTCCAGAAAAACAAAAGCTCATTTTTTCAAATTTCAAAATGACCAATATTTTCTCTTCAGTTTTAACATTATTTGTTTTTCTTTTAATTTTGAACAATAATGAATCTATACTACATTTGTGCCCTTTTCATACAGAACATAATGCATTCATGTGGAATTTTTTGACCAAAAATCCCCATTGTAAAAATAAAAACCTATTATATACAAATCAAAGGCATAACTCTTCTTTCGCTTTCGCTAATTCTTTCTTTGTTGTGCTTATTAATGATAGCAGAAGGTTCTTATGAAAGAAAAAAATGACATCCACTGCTGGGCACAGGCCACCCTAGATATTCATATTAATAGTTAAGTCAGGACAACATCTGTCAAGTCCACTAGTACTGAATAAATATCTAACTTTTAATATTTTGTTTGTTCTAGGAGTATACATGTTGCAACTTCGAGGCTTAGATATTCCCGAACAAACTGAAGTTGATCAAGCGTTTCTGATGAAGATCATGGAAATCAATGAAGAAGTAGAAAATGCTGAATCTGACGAAGACATAATGAAACTCAACACTGACAATAAATTGGTGCTCGAGGACCTTCAGAAACAATTATCCAAGGCATTCTACAACGGAGATCTGAAAAAAGTTGTTAAGATTTTAGGACAATTAAAATATTACACAAGTATAGACAATCAAATACAATCAGCGATAAGAAGCAAAGGAATCATAAGATAATTGTATAATAAATGTAGCAAGTTGTAAGTAGGTTTGTGATGTTCTACAAAATTTTACGTAGTAATAAATTATCAATAAGTAGATTTTATAATCCCTTGTTTATTTTAATCTTAATCTTAGACAACCGATAAGCTGTTTGGATGGCGAATAGAATACATGTGTCACTACCCCAGCTCAACTTTTCCCATTATGAGCAGTGTAAGAGGCAACCGAGAGGAACCCTCCAGAGGACGGGCAGCAGCACTGCTCTGTGAGTTAAACCACAACACCACTGCGATCGCCAATTTGCATGTCAAGTGTGTTAAATAATCGACATGCATGGGTACCTACCTATTTGTCCCAAATGGTCATGGAA
This sequence comes from Conopomorpha cramerella, assembly GCA_012932125.1. Classification (NCBI taxonomy): domain Eukaryota; kingdom Metazoa; phylum Arthropoda; class Insecta; order Lepidoptera; family Gracillariidae; genus Conopomorpha; species Conopomorpha cramerella. The sequence continues at coordinate 11,291 of SJJU01001657.1, read as the reverse complement.
ATCATTGGGGGAGGCCCTCGTCCAACAGTGGACGTTATGAGGCTGATGATGAATGGATAAAATAGGTTCTGTTACCGCCCATGTTTTAAAGCATACATACCTACCTAATAATTTTGACAACGCAATCAAAACAGGTGGACCATTTTGTTCACCAAGTTGGTATCTCCTGAGAAGAGGAATTAATAACCTTAACAGTTCGCAATTTTATTCATAGGTACATAGGTTAACCATAATCTATACCAATATTATAAAGAGTCAAGGTTTGATTTGTTTGTTTGTTTGAATTGAATAGGCTCCGAAACTACTGGACAGATTTGAAAAAACCTTTCACTGTTGGAAAGCTAAATGATTCCTGAGTAACATAGGCTATATTTTATCCCCGAATTCCCACTGAAACGAAAAAATAATTATGAAATAATTACCTATGATATAAAAAGTACCTAATTCGACATTTCGATGACCTAAACTCTAACGTTATATACTTTCGGGTAATTTACTGCGTAACTTGCCTAGGTACCTACGTATACGTCATACCTACCTAGGCGGCTAAGCCTAACCGGTGTTTGGTGTGCCGAAACCTTAAAAAACAAAGCCCACTCCCACTCAACTTAAGAAATGAACAACCTACTTAGACACTAGAAATTTCAATAAGCACGAAGTTGCCGAGCGAGCTGATGGTGGGTAATGTATCATTTTCTATACGATCCACTTAAAAAACTTTCTACAAAACTTGTTTATGCAAAGTTTTCTGCGTGTATTAGTTTGCATATTACTGTTCAAGAGTGAAGTGGTTGGTCTGGTTTACATCTTACATTATCTATCAGAAGGGCCATGGGTCTTTATAGAACACTGTGTTTATGTGCCTTTGTCGCAATTACTTTTGGAGGTAAGTACCTACGTAGAGTTAGCTAAGTGATTATTTCGTTTATAATTAATAAATACTGTTTTTATTTTGGTTACCTACTATTTTAAACGTAGGTGTTTTGATAAAGTGTAGCCATATCTTACTAGAATACAATACATAGATATAAATATCTACCCTTTTCTTTGATCACGAGAGGAACTTCTCAAAGACACGCTACGGCCATGGCGATGGGGTAGTGTCAGACAAAAAACCTACTAGATATGGCATTCAGCTGTCGCTGGTGCTAGGCGGGCCCTGGGCACTTAGTGAACGATGATGTATTGTGCCTGTTATGAACTCCGTTTAGGTAATGCCATCCGTCTCGGGACTGTTACGATAGGAGCCGAGAGCCCTACTCCAACACCTATACAGGCCCAGTTTCTCCGTTAGATGTCTCGTAAGCCAAGCAGAGGCACTCTTACCGTAATATTCTAAGAACCCGGGGCTACAGGGCATGTCCTGAGTACCTACCTGTGTATAGTCCCTACTTATAATTTATGATTTATTCGTCGACGTCACTTCGTTAGTAATCTATAGGTAGGTACTGACGTCATACCAAGAAAGAGCATAGACTAACTTTGTTTACTAAACAAACCCGAACTAATAAAGCACACATTCCCATGAAAACATATAGGTAAGTATAATGTTACGCCCTTTCTTCGTATGACGGCAGTATAGGTAAGTCGCAAGCTTTCATAAGTTATCTAGGTATGGTCGGCAAAAAAGTGGTCTACCTTTTTTGATGACAGTTGCTGCTAAGTAACTAAGTTTTATTAGGGGTCAGATTTTGTTATTGTGACAAGAACACAAAATCGTATTAATTTCCTGACGGCTTTATTTTCGGCTTAATGTAGGTACCAGTAGCCAAGCTATCTAATAAGCCTATTTCCATCTGATTACGTTCCGAATTACAACATATTATTCAAAGTAATTAGGTATGTATGTATCAGTGGCGTGCACACCGTATAGGCAAAAATACCTCGTGTGTTCATAAGTTTTGAGACGAAATAAAAGTTGCATAACTTTTTTAATAATTTACTTATATTTCAAAAATGTTCCGTGCACATTAAATAGACACTTATCAACAATAAAATATAATTGTTATTCGAAATGACCGCCCCTGTTTTTAATACAGGCCCTTAGACGATTCGGCCAGTCATCAATTACGGCACGAATCTTTTCCAGCGGAATTAGCTTTGCTTCTCGGACAAGGGCTCGCTTCAATGACTCCAAGCTTGGGTGGGACTTTCGGCAGGCCCTGAGCTCTAATTCCGTCCATAAAGAATAATCAAGCGGGTTGAGGTCGGGACTGGAGGAGGGCCATTCGTCCGCCGCGATGCAGGCCGGAACATTTTCTCGCAACCAAGCTTGGGTGGATTTTGCCTTATGGGATGGCGCCGAGTCTTGCTGGAAAACCCAATCCCTATTGTGAAATAAAGTATGAGACAGGGGTTTCACGACAGACTCTAAGATGTCACTTTGGTAATTCTTGGCTTTCACCTTGACGCTTTTTTGGCAGAAATGGAGTGGAGTGACACCTTCGTACGAAACTCCCCACCATACCATCACACTGGCCGGATGATGAGACCGCGAGACATTCCGTGCTGAAGCTGGGACATCCTTGCTACTTTTAGCATACACTTTATTATTTTGTCGATTGAACTTTTCTTCGACAGTAAAGATTTTCTCATCGGTGAAGAGTATCTTCCTCGCATCGTGTCTCTTAAGCAGTATTGGACAACGTTCGCGTCGCAATTTACGAAGGCGATCGTTTTAAAAGTGAACTTTCCTACGGCTATACGCCTTTACCTTCAGATCATATTTCAGTATTCTGTTCACTGAAACGCGCGAAATATTAGTCTGCAGAGCGAGTTTCTTCTGAGTGCGACATTCGGCGAAGTCTCTCTCTGATGATTTTGATGTTCGCAGGCGTCCTCACAGAGCGTGGCCGACCACTTCTTTCACGATCTTGCAAAGAACTTGTCTCCTTGTATCGTTTAATAGTGTAATACACGAAGTTACAGCTCACTCCAAAAGTTTTCATCTCACGGAAAATCTCCATTGGTTTTTTTCCTACCTTATGTAGCGAAATAACGGTCGCACGTAATTCTTTAGTTCACTCCATCGCGAGAAAATTAAAAGAAATGAATCTGTCAATCATAAAAATTAAAAGTTAACATTCCAAATTCAAAATTGGAAGAAGAAAAAATTATCAGCCAGTAACATTTTTTATTTTTTTTTGAGTACAAAGTTTGTCTCAAAACTTATGAACACACGAGGTACACTGCCTACCTTAGTATTTTGGCTACCCGACCTAATAATAGAGTTATTGCTAGATCTTTTTTTTTGTTGTACCTACTCACGACATTGGCTAACGAAGGTCCTTGGTTTTGTGGGGTAGTAGATATGTAGGTAGGTACCAACGTTTCGTAAAGACAAGTTACATATGCATAGGTGTCAATCCTTGGGGATTACTGCTTACCTTGTCGTAAAGGCCAGTGCACGCCACTGGTATGTATAGGTACCAACGCAGGTACTCAGAGTAGCTGTAAGATATGTAGGTATTGTGAATATAACCCAATTCCGAACTTTGAGTGAAGTCCTAATTACACCTGCTCACATTTTTTTTCAGTATCATGCCAACAGCATTCGACGCGTATTCTAAACGGCTCTCCAACTAGTATAGTCCAGTACCCGATAATGGCTCAGCTCCTGCTGGACTCGTGGGGCACTCAGCAGTTTACACAATACTGTGCCGGTGTCATCTTAACTATACGGCACGTTATATCAACCGCGCACTGTTTCCATGTTAATATGAGTGCTGGAAAGAAGTAAGTACCTTAGCTGCTTACCCACCTTTATTGAGGGGAAACTCTTTATGGATAGGTAGTATTACGAATTAATATTAACAGAAAAAATAAGGCGCTGGTTTTCAGTAAATGGTGACTTTTTAATGACAGTAAAAATATATGACAAGAACGTATCAAAAACAAGTAAAAAGTAAAACATCTTCAAAAAGGCCGAGTTTGCAACATTCTCCCCTTTTTTTGTAGAAGAATGAGCTTTCGCAGAGGCCGCAGCAGGTGTCCAGAAGCCGTCCTGACGCCTGCTACCCTTACGATTCCATCTCTTCCTGGATGGATGGTGGTCACTCTCCCCTTCAGCCAAGTCTCTCTTGGGAGCTGCTCATCCACGACAAATCTCTCCCATGCACCTCCCATAAAGGGGGAAGCGGGTGGTATACACTTCCAACTGATTCTTTCGTTCGCCGCAAAACATTCGACATCGGCGGCGTACAGTGATTTTCGAATTTTGTTAGCGCCCACGAAGCCGGTTCCATTGTCGGACCATATTTCCGATGGTACTCCTCGGCGTGCTATCAATCTCCTCAAACTCATGATAGCTGCATCAGAAGTCAGGCTGTAAACTACCTCGAGATGAACTGCTCGGGTTACCACACGTGTATATAACGCGACGTAACGCTTCTCTCGACGTCGCCCAATAGCCACTTGAACGGGACCAAAGTAATCAACGCCGGTAAATGTAAAGATGTCAATGCTGTCCTTAGCAGTAAATAAATGCTCTTTCTTTCCTTCTTTCTTTCTTTCTTTCTAAAGGCTCTCTTGTGATGACCAACACGAGCAGCAGGAAGATCTCCAATGGGGGTTCGAATGGTTTGCTACGTCTCATTCTGCAAAGCCGGCAACTAAATGCTACTGACCGAACGGCGCTGCGCAAGTGAATTATCCAGTAGCGCTGTCTCAACTCATTGACGACCATCTCTGTATTCCCATGCGCTGCTTTTTCGTGGTAGAAAGTTATCAACAGCTGCACGAGTCGATGTCTTGAGGCCAGTATTACGGGTTGTTTCACATCTCTGTCAACGTCTTGAGCTTCATTTATTCTGCCGTTGAGGCGCACAAGATTGTCGTTATCGATAAAGGGTGAGAGATTGAATAGCTTGCTCTTCTTTGGCACGGGCTGACCAGTTCTCAAACAAGACAATTCTTCAGAAAAGGTATCAATCTGACATTGCCTCAGTAAGTGGACCTCTGCTACTCTCAAGTTCTCAGCTGTCAATTGTGTTCGGCTATCTCTCTTGAGTAGAATATTTAGGAACTTATGGGCTCTCTCCGTTGCTCTAATCAGTCTTAGCCAAGAGCTTAATCTTTCTGGATCAACTACGAGAGGCATGGGCATGGTTAGTGAGTCTATGATATTTACCTGACAGTTTCTAATGGATGGGTTGAGTTCTAAGTCGAAATTACTACCACTACTGGCCTTTACTAACGAAGAAATGTGTGATGAAGGCCAATTACCCTCAGAATCTAATAGGAAGTCAGGGCCCACAAGCCAGCGAGAGGTATCAGTCAACTTTGTATAGTTATCCCGAGTTGCATCATCAGCTACGTTCTGGAGTGTCGGACCCCATCTCCATTCGCTGACTTGCGTGAGTTCCAAAATTTCCCCTAAACGATGAGCTACGAAGGGTTTGTAAGCTCTTGCGTCACTTCGCAACCAACCAAGCACGTTTTGCGAATCGCACCAGTAAACGCGCTTTGTGGGTTTGTGTGTATGGCTGTCACAAATGTATGAAGCTAGTCTGGCAGCAATCAACGCTCCTTGGAGCTCTAACCTAGGAATGGATGTGGGTTTTAATGAGGCTACTCTACTCTTGCTAGATATGAGTGCGACCTTCACGTTTCCATCACTACTAATTAACCGCCAATACGCGACAGCTGCATATGCTAACTCGCTGGCGTCACAGAAAACGTGAAGCTCACGCTGAGTTATGTAGGATCCTCGCACACTGTAGCATCGTGGGATTTTTAGATCCGCTACTGTCTTCAAACCGTTAAACCAGTTCCGCCAGGCTTCGATGTCAGTGTGTGACAATTCCTCATCCCACGTAAGGCTTTTACGCCAAAGGTGTTGGAACATGATGCGACCTCGCACCGTGACTGGTGCTAATATACCCAAAGGGTCGTATACACGCATCACATACGAGAGTGCATCACGTTTGGTGAAATGATCTGGCATTTTATTACCGTTAAGTCCGGCACTAAATAAAATTGCATCACATGTAGGTTGCCAGATTAAACCTAATGTACGCACAGAAAAATCTATATTTGTACATCCTAAATCTACGCTTTCAGCGACCTTGTCCGAAACTAATTCTTTGGGTAACAAGGAAAGAGCCGCGGGATCGTTAGAGATCCAACCCCTCATCTCAAAGCCTCCCCGTTTATTCAGCTCTACTATATCGGAAGCCAAACGAGCTGCTCCCTCTACATTTTCCTGCGATCCAATGTAATCGTCCATATATGTATCGAATATCGTTGCATGAGCGGCCTCAGGATACTCAAGTTGGAAATCAGTCGCATTTTTATTTTTAACATAGAGCGCGGAACACGGACTGGAGCATGCGCCGAACATCATAGAGGACATCCTATACAACTTTATATTTTCGTTCGGGTGATCGCGCCACAGAAACCGCTGAGCATCCCTGTCCGGTTTCCTAATTTTTACCTGTGGGAACATCTCGCGGATGTCCACTGTCATAGCATAGGCTGCTCCCGGAATCGCATAAGGATACCTAATAGCGGCTGAAGGAGGTCTGGGCCAGGTAACAAAAGGGAATTTAGGCTAACTCCTTGGAATTTAGCGGCTGCATCGTGGACTACACGAAGTTTTCCAGGTTTGTGTGCATGGGTGACACCAAAATGAGGCAAATACCATACAGTCCCATCAGGTACATCAACACACTCCTCCGCGTAGTTCTTCTCTAGCATCGCGTGAATATTTTTACGGTAAAGATCGGCATACTGGCTGTCACTCCTCATCTTCCTTTCAAGACTTAAAAATCGAGAGAGAGCTAATTTATAATTGTCCGGGACAAAGGATATATCGGGGCGCCATAAGAGGCCTACCTCAAAATGACCATCCGACAAACGCTTCGTAGTTTCGTTTAAAATTTTCATGGCGTGGGAATCAGAGGCCCCACGATAATCTTTCTTTACTATGCCAATCGAATCTAAACTGTACTGCTCTTTGATAAGGCTCTCCAAATTGAAATCAGGACACTCCTCTCCCTGAACGCCTAAATATGCCGTTTCGTCGAATATCACCGAGTGACTTAATACCTTTGACAAGTTAGCCGCGTTGTCCTTGCCTATAGGACCACACACGACCCAGCCTAACGCTGTAAGGGTAGCTATGGGCTCAGAAGCAGAACCCGCACGTATACACTTCGGTACCGTCAGATGACAATTGTCGATTCCTATCACTACCATCGGCTTGGAATCTTCGTAACACAAACTGTCAGCTATCTCCAATAGGTGCGAATACTTGTCGATGTCGTGCACGTGAACCGCACGCTGGCACTTTATACCTAAATTCTCAATTGAACGCGCATTGTATATTTGATAGGTGTCTACGCTATGTGAACCTTGAATCTCAAAATTAACAAAGTTAACATTAGTTTCCTTGGACAAACCACCCATACAATTAATGTGAATGCGTCCCTTAGGGCCCACTGCGCCAACACGTGTAGCAATATCAGCGTCGATTAATGTTGTGGTGCAACCGTCATCAAGCAATGCATGAGTGTCTATGCTGCCAAGGGGACCGGTCACTTTAATAGGAATAATCTTTAGCAAAGATCGTACAGGCTTACTTGGGACTAGGTGCGCGGCGACCTCGTCGGTAGAAACAGCAGAGGGCGTGGCTGTGGCGTGAACAGCGACTTCAGTAGGAAGTGCCTCCTCTGACTGACCTTCTACACCTCCAGATTCGCTCTGGGAACTCGAGGCATCCGGATCCGCAGCGTCCAATTCTGCATGAGCTAAAACGTTTGCTTCCGAATCATTGTGAAGCAACACATGGTGTTTATAAGTACACCCATTAACATTACAGATTTGTTCCTGCAAAACCTAAACCTATGATTACCTTTCCGCAAACAACGATGGCAAACTTTATGAACTTTGACCCATTTCCATCTGTCATCTATGGATAAAGAAGAAAACTTGTCACATGTGTCAATGTCATGAGATTTTTCACAAAATAAACAAACAACGCGTTTTGGTTTGCATGGAGCAGATTTCGATGAAATGTTGCTTTCATTGGCAATGTGGATGTTCACCCTGGGTTTCTTGTACATTATCTGTGAGTGACTTGATGCTTGATGAGGATAAGTCACGGCGGTTAAGTTTTCAAACACGACTCCGAATTTATTCTGTAAATTAACCTCACGCATGAGAAATCCTGCGAGCATTTCAAGTTTACTAAAACCTTGGGCTTGACTGGCGGCATAGTCCAGCCAGCGAACACGAAGTAGTGGGGACAGTTTACCTAGTAAGACATTAAAAAGTTCAGGAGATCTCAAATAATCAGATTGCTCTAACATTCTCATTATTTCTACGCAGTTTTGTACGCGACAAGAGAATACCCGTAACTCTTTACCTTCATTAGTAACCCTAGGTAAACTACGCAAAGAAATTATCTCCTGCAGAACAATTTTCTCAGGGCATCCGAACCGAGCTTCCAGGGCACTCATGACTTGCTGAGGATCGAGCGCAGACACCAGCAATACGTAAACCGCATCGCGCGCTGCACCTGCCAGTGCTAGGTTCAGCCGAGCTAAATTCTCGCCTGGGGAGTAAAATTGTTGGGTATCGTTAAAAACCCGCTTGAAAGAAAGCCACTCTGTAGGACACGTCCCATCAAAGATAGGCAATTTTAAATTATATGTTTTAGGCTTACTAACTAAAGCCGTTGCTAAGCTCTCTAAAGCTTTAGCCAGAGGAACCTCATATCCTGCCGGTTGAGGCTTTTGAGTGGGTAGTGCTGTCGAGGGAAAGAGATCTACAGGGTTCACTATGACATCATTGCCAAGCTGCCGAGAAGTCGGCTCCACTGCTGGACTCCTTAGATTACTATTTAACCATGATTCCACTCTTTTACAGCTATCACTATTACGAGAGCTCCTATGTGACCCCGAGCGCTCGCTACGAGCTGCTTCGATGGCGTGGAGCTTCGCGTATAGCTCAGCTTTGGCTACCTCTTTTTCCTCTTGTAATTTGGCTTTTTGAGCCGAAAGTTCGAGATCAATCTCGGCTTTATGAAGGTCCGCGAGGCGGCGAACGTGTTCCGCTTCCGCCGCGGAAAGCCTAGCTTTTACCGTACTGTCCGACGTGCGCCTGGACGAAGTGTAGCTTCCTGTGCGGGACCTGGACGGTAGCTCTCCATGAGCCATCTCCTGGGGCGCATCTACTTGGCTTGTAGACGCAGAACGGGCCTCAGGAGCTCCATGATCTTGCTCCACATGACACTCATTCTTGTGACCGGTAACTTTGATGGTCTGATCTCGTCTTCACCTGCAACTTTTTTTTTAAGAAGACCGCGTAGAAAGACCAAATTATTACGAATTAATATTAACGAAAAAATAAGGACGCTGGTTGTCAGTAAATGGTTGACTTTTTAATGACAGTTTCTAATGGATGGTTTGAGTTCTAAGTCGAAATTACTACCACTACTGGCCTTTACTAACGAAGAAATGTGTGATGAAGGCCAATTACACTCAGAATCTAATAGGAAGTCAGGGCCCACAAGCCAGCGAGAGGTATCAGTCAACTTTGTATAGTTATCCCGAGTTGCATCATCAGCTACGTTTTGGAGTGTCGGAACCCATCTCCATTCGCTGACTTGCGTGAGTTCCAAAATTTCCCCTAAACGATGAGCTACGAAGGGTTTGTAAGCTCTTGCGTCACTTCGCAACCAACCAAGCACGTTTTGCGAATCGCACCAGTAAACGCGCTTTGTGGGTTTGTGTGTATGGCTGTCACAAATGTATGAAGCTAGTCTGGCAGCAATCAACGCTCCTTGGAGCTCTAACCTAGGAATGGATGTGGGTTTTAATGAGGCTACTCTACTCTTGCTAGATATGAGTGCGACCTTCACGTTTCCATCACTACTAATTAACCGCCAATACGCGACAGCTGCATATGCTAACTCGCTGGCGTCACAGAAAACGTGAAGCTCACGCTGCGTTATGTGGGATCCTCGCACACTGTAGCATCGTGGGATTTTTAGATCCGCTAAGCATCGTGGGATTTTTAGATCCGCTACTGTCTTCAAATCATTAAACCAGTTCCGCCAGGCTTCGATGTCAGTGTGTGACAATTCCTCATCCCACGTAAGGCTTTTACGCCAAAGGTGTTGAAACATGATGCGACCTCGCACCGTGACTGGTGCTAATATACCCAAAGGGTCATATACACGCATCACATACGAGAGTGCATCACGTTTGGTGAAATGATCTGGCATTTTATTACCGTTAAGTCCGGTACTAAATAAAATTGCATCACATGTAGGTTGCCAGATTAAACCTAATGTACGCACAGAAAAATCTATATTTGTACATCCTAAATCTACGCTTTCAGCGACCTTGTCCGAAACTAATTCTTTGGGTAACAAGGAAAGAGCCGCGGGTTCGTTAGAGATCCAACCCCTCATCTCAAAGCCTCCCCGTTTATTCAGCTCTACTATATCGGAAGCCAAACGAGCTGCTACCTCTACATTCTCCTGCGATCCAATGTAATCGTCCATATATGTATCGAATATCGTTGCATGAGCGGCCTCAGGATACTCAAGTTGGAAATCAGTCGCATTTTTATTCTTAACATAGAGCGCGGAACACGGACTGGAGCATGCGCCGAACATCATAGAGGACATCCTATACAACTTTATATTTTCGTTCGGATGATCGCGCCACAGAAACCGCTGAGCATCCCTGTCCGGTTTCCTAATTTTTACCTGTGGGAACATCTCGCGGATGTCCGCTGTCATAGCAATAGGTTGCTCCCGGAATCGCATAAAGATACCTAATAGCGGCTGAAGGAGGTCTGGGCCAGGTAACAAAAGGGAATTTAGGCTAACTCCTTGGAATTTAGCGGCTGCATCGTGGACTACACGAAGTTTTCCAGGTTTGTGTGGATGGGTGACACCAAAATGAGGCAAATACCATACAGTCCCATCAGGTACATCAACACACTCCTCCGCGTAGTTCTTCTCTAGCATCGCGTGAATATTTTTACGGTAAAGATCGGCATACTGGCTGTCACTCCTCATCTTCCTTTCAAGACTTAAAAATCGAGAGAGAGCTAATTTATAATTGTCCGGGACAAAGGAAATATCGGGGCGCCATAAGAGGCCTACCTCAAAATGACCATCCGACAAACGCTTCGTAGTTTCGTTTAGAATTTTCATGGCGTGGGAATCAGAGGCCCCACGATAGTCTTTCTTTACTATGCCAATCGAATCTAAACTGTACTGCTCTTTGATAAGGCTCTCCAAATTGAAATCAGGACACTCCTCTCCCTGAACGCCT